>VKOC01017183.1:0-27693 GCA_009364415.1 Spea multiplicata
GAGCCCGGGCAGGGAGCCAGCTTGCTCCCGAGATGGAGGATTCAGTGTCCGGAGCTGCAGGAGAAGGAGCAGTCGTGCAAGGCCTCCGGGGCCGAGCGGAGGCCTGGATCAGGTGTCGTCTGGAGCAGGGAGTAAGAGGAGCTGGATGGATGGCCGGGTGCAGCCTGCATTGTGGTCTGCACGTGCTTGGAGGAGTGGGTCAGTGGTGGCCTTGTATGTACCTGGGGCAGCAAGGGGTGCTGGGCTGTACGCTGCTGTTGCAGGGGGTCATAAGGGGAGGTTCAGGTAGGGGGTTGGTCGGTGGGTGGGTCTGGTTCCCCTGTGGGTAGTGGGTTTGGGCCTTGGATGCTTTGTGGTGTGTCTGGTTCTAATGCTGATTTAGTGGGGGCCCAGGGGTGCTAGGCCAGCGGGTGGTTCTCCCGGGTCTGTGTGGTCTGGTGGGGCGTTGCTGAGGTTCTCCTTCACTCTCGTAGTCGGTCGATGTCATTCTTCCCGTGATGGGGGGTTCATATCGTTCTCCTGTGGGTGGGGGGGGTCGGCGGCTATCTTGTGACAGGGCTACAGGGGTACAGGCTCGGGGGGTTGTTTTGTTGAGGTGGCGGTGGTTTTGCGGTCTTTAGCAACACATTACAGGTGTCTTTCTGTTTCCAGGAGTCAGCAGGTTGCTGAGGATCGACAGCAGCCGGAGTTAGTTTGTGAGCGCGGCTTCGGTGGCAGCCACTCCACAGGTTCCCTAGACGTCAGCGCAGGATTCTACAGCCCAGCAGTTCAGTGCAGCCGGGGGATCGGTCGGTGAGTGTATTGCAGTTGATTAGCCTGTTGCCTGGGGCGCCGGTGGTTAGTGGGTCAGTTCAGGGTTTGTTGCAGGGGCTTCGGGTTTTGGTGGAGGAGTGCAGGCAAGGGGCCTGTTCGGCCTGGGGGGGGGGGTAGGGGGGGGTAGGGGTGCATGGGAGCCAGGGGCTCTGGTGGCAGGTGGTGCTGGGGAGCGTTTGGCGGGCGAGGTAAGCCATAGGTAGGGCAAGATGTAGGGGGTGCACCAAGGTGGGAGATCTTTTTGATAAGGGGTCCTTCCGGGCCTTTTCTGATATTAGCTCTAATTACGTGTTTCCCCCCTCTGAATTTTACAAATTCCTACAAATCAGACACTTGCTGCAATCCCCAGCGCCATCGATATCGATTGATGTTTTCTCCCCAGATCCCATTGTGCAACTGTGTTCCAAACCCTCTCCCCCTAGAGGTCTGATTTCTCTGTTATAACTCGCTCCTAGCGCATCTTTGGGAGGGTAAACTGCCACATATGGTAACGTGGGAACGTGAGTTGGGCGCTGAGTTTCCTCTTGAATTGTGGCTTGATGCGGAGGAGGCGTTTCGAGGGGGCTCGCACTGCACTAACCATATCGAGTTACAAAAGAAAGTATCATGTAGATGGTACCTCACCCCAGCCAGACTAGCCCATATGTTCCCGTCTTGTTCATCCTCCTGCTGGAGGGGTTGTTCAGATAGGGGCACTATGCTTCATGTCTGGTGGCAGTGTCCCCCCGTCTCCCAACTCTGGAAACGTTTGCTATATCTCTTAGAATCTACATTACACACACACCTTCCTTTTACACCACAATTAGTGTTGCTCCACATGTTTCCGGATGATACTCCTGCTTCTATTAGGAAGTTGGTGATTCATTTTCTCTTAACTTTCAAATTGCTGATCGCTCGTAATTGGAAATCAACCACTCTTCCGCAGCTCGTTGATGTTCTACATCACTTGGAACACACTTACCTTTTGGAGAAATTGTCATTTCAGACTGATCAGCGGATGCCACTGTTTGAAAAAATCTGGGCTCCCTGGTCGCAACTCCAGATTTCCCCGCTGTGGCATAGTTAAATGCTTTGGTTTTCTTGTGAGATCGCGCCCGGCCTCTCTTTTCTGTTAAATTATAATACCATGTGGTCTTCTCTGTGGCATGTCTTAATAAGGTCGAAATCCTGCACCTGCGAAATGGAACTTTATTTTGTTTCTCGTTTTTGTTATTTTGTTTTTTTTTTTATGTTCAATCTCCCCTTGCCTTATGGCAATTCCGTCGAGTCCCCTACTGCTATTGTTACTGTGTATTGATACAGATTTACCACTTCTGTGCCTTTGCTGTGAACATTGTTTTGGTACTACACTGCTTCACTTGATGTAACCTCAATGTTACCTGCTCTTTTTGGTTTTGTATATTTTGTTATATCATACTGACTCGACTGCATCCAAAAAATAATAAAAAATTTTAAATTTAAAAAAAAAAAGATGTAGGGGGTGCAGGGGCGTCTGTTTAGGTCAGTGAGGTTGTGGGTGATAAGTGGTCATTGGCCGGTTCGGTGTCAGAGCCCCTGGCAGCGTGGCAGACAGCATATGTCTCTTTAGCGGGTCCATTGGGGGGTGCATTTAAAGTCCGAGGTGAGAATATATGGAAGGGGGAGTATGTGGAGTTTTCTTTACTTCCTTGGAGGAGTCTTTGGACACGAAAGAAGATGAAAAGAATGGATAGTAAGGAGAAGTGGAGGAACATTCCAAAAACTTTCGGAAATTGGCTGTGGGCATTTTGTATTTTGGCGAGTGTTATCGGTGAGAAATCCCCTGATAAGTGCTCTTTTGTTATGTTGATGGCATGTGGGTGGCCTATAGGGTGTACGGGGGTTGGGCGTGGTGGTGTTATGACAAGCAGTTTTGTCAGAGCTTGGTGGCGAATCCTGGGATGTGGTGGGACCAGATGGACCTCCCACTGTGGTTGAAGTTGATGATGGCGCAGAAGGCTTTGCCCTTTCCTGGGGGGGCGCCAGGAGTTTCCAGGGAGCTTTGTCAGCCACGCATAAGAAAGTAATCTGCTGGCTGTTGACAACCGTTGCAAGTGGGGTGCCTTGTGCAGGTTTGATCATGAGTGCTCCGGATGTGGGGGTAGTCAGTCTGTCCAAGTGCTTTAAGCGTGCCGAGGCAGGTGTAGGCTCGGGTCAGTCTGGGTCTAAAGGGGAGAACGCCAGAGAACCGCGACGCGATGCTGCCGTGGCTAAGCCGATACGGTAGGTGACAGGACGTGGCGTTTCTGCGGGACTTTGTAGATTGTTTGGGGTGCTGCAGGGCTTTTGTTTCAGGCGGCTTTTGCTTTGGCCTTTTTTTGTGCTTTTCAGATGTCGAAATTGGTTAGTCCCACTAAGTCTGTGCAAGGTGGTTTGGCTTTGTGGGATGTCGTGTGTGAGGGTGATTCTGCGGTTATCTGGTTGAGGTCTTTTAAGACGGATGTGTTGGGACGAGGCAAGCCGGTACGGTTGTATGCTTTGCCTGGGGATGTCATTTGCCCTGTGCAGTGCATGCGGCATTATTGGGGTGTCCAGCCGGCAGGTGGGGTGTCATTCTTGGTTCATTTGGAGTTATCACCAGTATCTCTGTTTCAGTTTTTGCGTGTGATGTGGCTGGGGCTTGGTAATTTGGGTTGGCATCGGCTGAATTTGGGACGCATTCGTTCCGGATCGGGTCGTCTACGGAGGCGGCACGTTTGGGGTTGGTAGTCATCCAAGAATTGGTCGGTGGGAGTCGGCTTGTTTTCGCATGTTATCAGGCCGTTGCGGTTGGGGAGTTGATTGTGGTTTGTTTGGTTTCTTTCCTCGTTATATTTTTTCTGTTTTGCCTTGCAGGGCCTCGTTTCATCGTTTGGATCATCGGCCACTCTTTTGTGTACTGGGCCCGACAGAGAGCCGCAGTTAGGCATAACGGGCTGCAGCTGGGCTTCCCCATGGACTTGGTGCATGTGAGGTGGTTTGGGGTGCGAGGCATGGTGTGGGATGGAGTGTTGGAGGTTGTGAAATATTTGAGGTTGGGGTTTCTCCCCTCAGTGGTGGTTATCCACGCTGGGGAAAATGATATGGTACATACACTAATTCTTGGTCATTCAACATGGGAAGCCTGAAGCTACAATTTAGTGCGACTAATCCTTGCAATAAATACAGAGTAAATAACACAATACCTTATCTTTTCCACTAAATGATTTCAGGGCCTTGAATGTTTTGTCCCCTGGAGTCACTACAAATTCAGGAAGGCGTTTAATCTCTGGATAAGTAAAAATGAAATGGTTCCTACTGTAAATTAAGTGCCAGGAAACAGTCTGTGTTGTGTGGTTATCTGTCACACCGACACCCAGACACACACCAGGCTCTGCCACAGACACCTAAATACACATCAGGAGAGGCTCTGCTACACCAACACCAGACACACACCGGGACAGTTAAAAAAATAAAATAAAATAAAAATAAATAAAAAAAATGGTTCAGCGCTTAACTCCCAGGAAGTTGGGTGCTAGCAGGAAAAAAGTGACAGCATAAACCCTCTTGAAGTATACAAACACAAAGAATCCCAGCACTGCAATCGGCTTCCAGCCCTTAGGTTACTTTTGAGCTTGACAAAGGCCCTGTTTGGCCAAAACATTGCTTTTTTGTTTTGCTTTCTCTGAATCAATTAACCTAAGCTGATTCGTACACACGCCAAGATAGGCTCTGCCACACTGACACCCTCATCCGAAGGGCTTCCACGGACGGTTTCACTTTGGTATTGATTTATGATGGTCGCTGCCCCCAAAACAGCCTGCCTGTGGCACCTTTGCCCCCCCAAAACAGCCTGCCTGTGGCATCTTTGCCCCACATACACATTCATTCACTCCATTCATTTACTCACTCAATCTCACATTCTCCTTCATACGGCCTCCCTCACCCCATTACCTGAACTGATGATATCCGCGGAAGTCTAAGCGGACCGTACATCCTACTCCACAGGGGAAGCAGGCGCGCAGCAGGGTCATGTGACAATGGCCAATCCGGGCATGGATATGGGGGTCTCAGTGTGAGCTTGTGTGGAAGATGAGGCGTGATGTTGAGTTTGTTGGAGCTGGTGCCTGGTTTATTGTTGGTTTGGTCGGAGATGATTCCCAGATGCAATTGGTGTCATGCGAGGGATAGGGCACCTATGGAGCATAGCCGTGGTACGGTTAATAAGTTAATGGCGAGTTTTGTGCGTCGGCGTCTTGGGGTGGTGGTTAGACATGTTGCATTGGAGGAGTTTTGCCCTAGTTTTAGTGGTGATGGGGTACATCTGTCGGACTTAGGGCGGGATTTCTTTAACTTGGCTACTATGGAGGGGATAGAAAAGGCCTTGTTTTTTCTTGCGACCATCCGGCTTAAGGTGTCAAGGGATGGACTCTTGGCGGCAGCTTGCCAGGTATCCAGGGGGGGTTAATGTGGTGGAAGGTGAATTGTTGGTAACATCTGGTGGGAGGTTCTTGGCTGTCAGTGCTGGGAACCTCAGGTCAGGGTGGGGGGCATCTGGGGAAAAAGTCCCTTAAGTGCTATTTGGTTATGGTACCTGGATTACTTGGCAAGCTTGGTGTGTGCATTGTGTTTATTGTATATATTTACATGTTTGTGTCTCGAGTCATTGTCCTTGTTAACGCACCTATGTTTATTATTTCAGGTTTTGGTGTGACAATGACTCAAATAAAATTGGCTGTGGCCTTTTCTTATCCATATTCAATGGTGTGTGGTGTCATTATTGGGGTTAATAGGGAGTTAAGCCTAACCTGGAGAATCGAAGCTACAACTACAACTTGAAATAATAGGCAAGGTGTACAGTTCCACCCATTCCGGCTTTTTCTTTGTTCCTACAGTATCTCTCACCCAGCTTACAAAAGTATTTTGTCTTACATTTTTGGAGCAAATATTTTTACATAGCGGCAAAAGCCAGGTGTCTTATCGACCCTTTAACCCCTTCCGGACCAGGACATACCTGGTACTTCCTGGTCGCATGTCAGACCGGGACGTACCAGTTACGTCATCCCCCAAAAAAACGCCCCCACAGCACCACAATCGTGATTGTGGGGGTGCTGCTGCTGTCTGCCCAGGTATCTATTAATGTTTCCAAAGGCCACTTGAAGAATAAAAATGTTACTGGGGGAAAAATGGTCTTAAAGAAAAAAAACAGAAGTTTTGAAATATCTTCTAGAACAGAAGAAAATGTCTCAAATTCCCTTTTTCACTTTTTTTATGCCTACGGGCAGAAAAATATATATTTTTTTAGATGGGTGTTTTCTTAGGACTCCCCCCAACTTTTTATGACTTTCTGGTTTGAGGATAATAGATAGATCAGATAATATCACTGATACACGTAAATATAGAAAAAGGTGAACATCCTCCGACCGGCATTTTGTCTTGTCGTCATTGTGACCTTGTTGGCCCTTCAAGTGGCAAAAAGCACTGGCACACCGAGAGTTAACACATCATATATTGTTCCCAATGGAAAGCTCACTGATTTAATTACAGGATGAATCTCAATTCCACCGTACTTTGGCTTCTGCTAGGGTAATTCTGAGTTCCCACAGGCCGGTTTATTGGAGAAACTCATGAGTGAGGGGCCTGCGTATTGGAGAAACTCGTGAGTGAGGGGCCTGCGTATTGGAGAAACTCGTGAGTGAGGGGCCTGCGTATTGGAAAAACTCGTGAGTGAGGGTCCTATGTTTAAGTCCCATTGTTTTTAAGAACTATTTGCTGTTTTATTTTGTATGTCTTGTTTTTTGTAATTCTGGCACTGTGTAATCTTTGTATTTTTGTTATTAAAATAGTCATAATCTAAGTCTGTCTTTGGGCTCTAGTATCGATCTCCACAAACCCGAAGAGAGGATAACACGTTACCATATTGTTATTAAGTTGTACAGGATATATATATATATGTTGTTTGCCCGGGGTGGGTTGATATATATATATAGAGATAAAGGTTCTAATTCGGATTTCTCACGAATCCGGTACCAAAATCGTGAGTGGTGACAGACTACCTGGGGGGATACAGGCAGGATTTGGGGTTAATTTGGTGTAACTTGTGCCTTGTTAAGGGGTCAAGTTAGTAAATCCAGAGGCCTGGTGCTATTAACCCCTTCATGCCCACGCCCTCCACACAGTCACGGCTTGGCAAGTCCGGCTTGGTAGTCCTGACCGTGACACAGACCACAACCTTTTTTATTGCAAATGGGACAGTTGAGGAGGTCAGAAATTTCCCTTGTAATTGGCCCATCAGTTGGTAGCACACCAGGAGGCCTTATTCCCCAACTGGGCCACCTGCAGTCAGTTTCACAGTAGAGGGACTTCCACCCCACTGAACCTCACTGTGGAAATATCTTTAACTGGGGATGTAGCTTAGTGGTGGAGCGCCCCAGCATCTCCACCTTTCTCTGCCTCCCCAATGAAGAATATATGCCAACATGCCAAAAAATTTAAATGTTAGAGATCACAAAAATATACTAACATTTTTGAATACAAAAGGTAAATTTGGCACAATATTGAAATTCTCTACTCACCATGATAAAAATTGTTCTTTAGTCAAAATTGATACTATTTGTCGGGTCAACATCGAGAGAGATTTCGGGACCGGAGAGCTTTCTTCTCCTTTTAAGATGTAGTGATGATTATAAAACTGTATTAGGTTAAAGATCCACTCTAATAATTTTAAATCAAGATTAATGTGGGGAGTCATTGTTCCTACCCATATACATGCTGGAGGTCACAGGAAATCTGTACTAAAACCAGTGAGGTAGTTCCCTTAGGGGCTCCCCTAGACTTAATGTGGGGCACTGTCTCCTCCCCAACTGCCATCCGATTCCTCACTGCTAAGCTATGGTGTCATATCCTGCAGGGCCAGACTCGGAATGGAAAGCATCTCTGGAAATATTTGGACGCCAGCCCCATATATTTTATTGTGTGGTCAAGCTCATGAGCCTACATGCCACGCAGGGGGCGTAACTAGAAACCACAGGGCCCCAGGGTAATTTCCTCCCCAGCTTTACAAGCAACTTTTCCCACACTGCCACCTTTGCCACGAGATAGCTTGTCTGTGCCACCTTTGTCCCAAAACAGCCTGCCTGTGCAACCTCTGCCCCTAAACAGCCTGTGTCAGCCCTTCCCCTAAACAGCCTGCCTTTCTTACCGTTGCCCCCTAAACATCTTGCCTGTGCCCCTAAGCAGCCTGCCTTAGCCATCTTTGCCCCTGCTTCCCCTGGGCAGGAAACGAGAATTTCCTCGCATGGTGTGCGAGCGCCACAACAGTAAACTGCAGTCCATCGTTAGGTAGCTGTTGCGCCACATAGACATCAGCGCCTCCCAAGTGCCGCTGGGCTGGCCCACCGGGAAATCGACCGATTTCCAGTTCCGGCCTTGACACCCTGGCTCTCTGTCTCTTAATGGCACGTGATTCCAGGTATTGCATATCGAGGCTGTGCCGACTCACCGCAATCCTCCATACTTCCATTGTGCTGGCCCACCGAGCAGCAACATACTGGTGAACCTGATCATGCCACAGTATTCTGCCTTTGGTTGTGTAGCAAAGGGATTGAAAAACCGTGGTACTTGACACTTTTTGCATCTCACCAGCTGGGGATGTAGCTCAGTGGTAGAGCGCATGCTTCGCATGTATGAGGCCCCGGGTTCAATCCCCGGCATCTCCACATTTTTTTGTAACCCCAATCTAAATTGTAATTCTACTACGATGTAATTGTTATGCAAAGTCACTATGTATATAGCTGGGGGATTGTTAAAAATGCAAATGAATAAGAAAAAGAGGGGGGAGGGGGGTATGTAAAGGGACATCTCAGCTATCATATGCATTAAAGTGTATATGATGGCTGAAGTGTTTTTTAAGGTTTGATTGCATGCGATGGTAATTATGTTACATGGGAGTAACACAGTTAGGTTAAAAGTTTAATGTAGTGTGGTCCAGACATACAGCTGCAGGAAAAAGTATGAAAACTTTAGATTTACCTGGACTTATCGGTCATTAAATTCGGATCACTTAAGTTACAACAATAGACAAACACAGTCAGCTTCCACTAATAACAAGTCTCATTTATTTTTCATCAAATTCTCACACTGCAGGGTGTAAATATATGTGAACCCTTAAATTTGATTGCTGGTTGGCCCTCCTTTGGCAGCAATTAATTTAACCAAATATTTTCGGTAGTTGTGGATCAGACCTGCAGAATTTTTGACAATTTCTTTCTTTTTTTTTTTTTAAACTGTTTCATTTCAGCATTCTTGGGATGTCCGATGTGAATCGCTCTCTTGAGGTCACACCAGAGCATCTCAATCAAGGTCAGAACTAGACCAGTTGAGAAGTCTCCTTCTGTTGAAACCATGTGTTCTTGTGCTTTGGGTCGATGCCACCACCCAACTTCTGATGGGTCTCCAGGATGGCCTTACATTCTTCCCCAAAATGTTTTTATAAACTTGAGGATTCATTATTCTGTCGATGATAGTAATTTGTCCAGGCCCTGAGGCAACAAAGCAGCCCCAAACCACGACGCCCCTCCACCATAATTTACAGTTAAACACCATTGTAGTTCATTGTCTTAAGTATGTTAACTCCTCAACTGAGATTTTAGCATTCTAGCTGACACTCTAGGACTTCATTGAGCATTCTGCACTGCACTCTTGCAGTTTTTATTGAATATATATTTACATACATGTTCCCTTTTATTGAATGTATACCGTATGTACATACGTGTTCCTCTGTTTTATTGAATATGTATCTATCTACATACATGTTCCTGTGCTGGTGGCGAATTCTAGGTGTTATTTTCACAGGTAAATCAGCCTCCAGCATGTCGCAGGCGGGGTTTAAATTTAGCGCACCCTTAAGCAACCCAGCCCTTGACGTGACGTCGCCACTGCTGCCCCTCCCCCTTCCCAATCGAGCGGAGGAATGGGGAAGTGGGCGTGGCTATGAGCCACGCGCTTCTCTGACCGCACAGGCGTTTGGTGACGTTGCGCGTCGGTTTTTATTTCTGCGATCGAGTGTGAATCTGCCCCGCTGATCTCTTCACAGCGCAGTTTTACCCCCTGATATGTGATTTGCTGGATCCTTGCGTGCTTTCTCACGTCTCCAACATCACTCCTGTGCAGGGTGAGTCCGATCCACGTTAGCGAGGGTCCGGTTCCTGTCACTTTGTACGGCGTGGGTTAACTTCCTTTCTGCCCACTTAGCTCGTGGACGGATACTTCTCACAGGCAACCTTTGACCCTCCTGTTTCTTAAGATATTAAACTCCATTAGATGGTTATGGTGCAAGTTCCAAGTCACAGGAGCTGAGCTGAGCTGAGCTGGGCTGGGCTGGGCTGGGCTGTGAGCGATCCCCGCTGACTAGCTATAATCCATTCAGTATAACTGTGCTGATGAGGGCTGCCGTAGAGATTGAACACTTATGCATGAATGCCATATACTAATCTAATACAACCTTATCCCCTAGAGTGCAAGCTCTGTGAGCCGGGCACTCACTTCGTCTTATTCTGTCAGTTCTGGTTCTGTCTGACCCTTTCAATGAATGGACTGTAAGAAGTGCTACTGAAGTAGTTGGCGCTATATAAAGAAAAGATAACGATAAAGTAGTGGAAGTTCTTTCTGCGTCATTTTTGTAAGCGTGAGCCCCCCGCTGTATTATAACCACTCTAGTGGGGTCTGGGTGGATGTGTAGGGGCTCTGTTTAGGTTACAAGTTGCGATCTCCCTATATTGTACGCGCAGATCCGGGTGTTTTTAGATGATTGGAATAAAAGTTACAAGCGACAGCGAATCGTCTTCTTGACTATAGTTATTTAAAGCACAGGATCACTAGAAAGGATCGTATCGCCTTAACGTGAAGCTGTACTTAATGTAAAGCTGCACTTCTATCAAATACCTGCTGCATATAACAACATAACATATATCTATGCATACATCACTGAGTGCTTATGTATGACTCTACTTTACATGCGTGACCTTGCTTAGCATGTTGGCGTACACGCATGTACCCCATTGAAGACGTCCTGTGCATTTGCTGACTGAAATGTTTACTTGGCTTCAGTTGTTGCCTTGGCAACAGGGCCAACTGCCAACCCCTGTATCTTGAATCATGTGGTCACTAAAAGCAATGGGGCTTATAATATAGAATTAATACAGCCCTACGGAATATGATGGCGCTATATAAAATAGCAAACTTTATAAATAATAATGGTAGCATGAACATGTGTGTTACAGGTATGTTTATATAATAAGTAAAATAGCGCGATATGTGCCGTTTTAAGAGATTCAATGCGCTGAGTGGTTCTGGACATTGAAATCCAGATACAGACAGCTCAACGCTGTTTACTTTGTCTACTGTCCAGTCTGGTTTTTCAGCATTGTATCAAGAGCTCTGTCCCGGGCTCTATATTTTGGGGGCAATTAATATACTTTTGGCTTTTCGATATTGACAGCCAAACATCTGCTAAATTGAGTAAAACTCATTTTCTAAACGTACCTCTCCACGGTCACGCCTTATGTATGTCGTGAAGCCTTGTAGGTATGTACGTTGCTTTACATCATTTGGGGTTTTCTTTTTTTTATCTTAAAGACTAAATTCCTGGATATTTAGTAGCTTGCCCGGTTCTTCTAGTTCTAATCTAAGACAGCCAGTTTGGCGATGAACTATCACGTATATTTTGACAAGACACTCCCGCATTCTCAGGTGTCCCCGAAGCCTTGTTCTCACCTACCGGAGCATGTATTTGCGCCAGAAACAGCATCTGTGCATACATTGATGCTCCTAACATTTGGAAAGTTTGGGGAGAAATGTCTGTTTTAAGAGGTGTTTCTGGTGGGCTGAGTATTAGACGTACATTTAAGGTGATCTTAGACCGATTGATACCATCGGTAGAACTTCCGTAGCTCTTTATCTGGTGTAAACCTGATAAGCTGCTGGGTTATGATATCATATCCTGGCGCTCGGCAGATAGAAGCCGTGGAGGGGATCGTGAATACATATAATCACCTACGTTACTTTGTATCCTATATGTTGGTGAGATGGAGTGTTTCATCTGACTTCACAGTTTGAAGTATAAGTCAGTTGGGCTTGGTGGCATCTGCAGGGATCTCAGGCTGAGCCACGAGCAACAGTTAGGAGTGAGGACTTCTCCAAGTGGACTTTGCATTGAGATTGGCGAGGCCTTGGTGCGAGTGGTTTGTATCTCAAGTGATGGTTCCCAGGCTATTAATACCCGGCCTGCTTGTGTATTTTAGAAAATTAATTTTATTTAAGAAGAATAGAAAAACTAAAAAAAATTGCTACCTTTTTAAAGGGGCAGTGGTGTATATTTGATTTTATTTTTTAATGAAAACTACTCCGACCCATCTGTGGCATGGCAGGCCAGTTCTGTAGCCAAATGTTCCAAAATGAACTAAAAACGAATGGTGAGATTGTGTCCACAGCGTGTCGTAATTTATAGAAGCTGGCTTCTGAAACTTTATAGTGGCTTAACTATCTCCTAAAATAGGTATTTAAAATACGATACAGAAAGCATGACCAGCGGGTGCAGTTACACTGACTCCGGGTGATTCATACTTTACTTCTTGCTAATAAATTATGATTCATTGCGGGCCGGGCAGATACGCTTCTACAGCAAAGAGCCAAGAAGTCCTGTAGAATTACACTGATAGTCTTGTTATCATGGCGCCTGTCAGTGGGTTGGATATATTAAGCAGCATGTGGACATTTCCTCCTTAAAGTTGATGTGTTAGAAGCAGGAAAAATGGGCAAGAGTAAGGATCTTCACAACTTTGACGAGACTGGGTCAGGGCATCTCCGAAACTGCAGCTCTTGTGGGGATGTTCCTAGTCTGAAGTGGTCAGTATCAAAAGTGGTCCAAGGAGGGAAAAGCGGTGAACCAGCGACAGGGTCATGGGCGGCCAAGGCATGTGGGGGGGGGGGCAAAGGCTGGCCCATGTGGTCAAATCCATTAGACAAACTACAGTAGCTCAAATTGCAGAATAGGTTAATGGTGGTTCTGATAGAAAGGTGTCCGCTGCCGAAAGCGCCTACAATGGGCAAATGAACGTAAGAACTGGACCTCGGAGCAGTGGAAGAAGGTGGCCTGGTGGAGATGTTTTAGGAGTAGCTCCCCTTTTTCGTAGCTCCCTTGGATAGTTATATCAAAGGCCCAAACTACTTAAGGTTCTAGAGTAACACTTTGTTTCACTGGCCAAAGGTATTTTAACTAATAAGATTAGAGAGCCAAAGTCTGCTTATCACCTGATGTACTTATAAATGTGCTGCTTAACTGTCGTTTTAGATAATGTAACACTTTTTATTACCAGTATTAAAATATAAATACGTTTACCGGCTTTTTAACGCTAAATTAATGGCAAATCGCCTGCTTACGATGACTGTAATTGGTAACCAGTGTCTTAGCCAATTATACTGGCATTATATGGGATTAGCCTTTTAGGCGAAAAAAACTTTGGCTGTCGGTACATACTGTGCAAAGGTCATTTAATCTAAACGATGCAGAACCAGTCGCCGGCGATACCGGGTCGGTTTGGCGATGAGCAGAAACAAACGTCAGGGTCAGGCTATCAGTAAGGTTGGAATATATTTGTCCCGACCCGTGTTTAGTCCGGGACAATTGTTTGTCGCTTTTTCTAGAGCTACGGCGAAATAGGCAGTCAAGGAGAAAATTCTTCATTCTCTCACGCAGGGTCATTCTGTACCCTCTAGTAAAACAGTTTATGCCCAAAATATTGTCTACAAAGAGAAGCATCTCTTCCCTGCATACTCCTGCTTTAGCAAATACACGCGTGTGAGAATTTTACTGGGGGGAAAAAAAGTTTTAGAACAAAATCTTTCTGTTTGACTTGTAGGTAGTGGAATGGGTCTGTGTAATGGGTGTGATCAGTGCCAGAGTAAATATAGGTTTATATTCATTCCTCGCCTGAAGAACACGGCATATGTGCATCAAGCAGAGACAAGCCATGTTTGCTCAGTTGAATTCCAGTGCTTTGCTTCTGCCGGATGTAAATGTATCCATTTTACCCAATGCATAGACTATTTACGGTATATTAAAATAAATACAATAGCAAAACAGGAGTACCCTGTGTCTTCCATAGTCCCTAAAATCTTTCTCATGCTTCTGTTTTCCCCAATTTATATATTAATAATAAAATATGAATGTATATATGGATGATGTATAGGATACGGATTTCATATATATATTATACATGGGTGTAAAAAAATATTTCTGGTTCCAACAGAGGCTGCCAGACAAGGACTTCATTAAGACGACAGTCTTATGCCAGTAGGCTGCAGTAACCTGCATTGGAATTGTGGTTGTTTTTCTGAAAGATCGATAGATGGCACTCTAAGATAAATGCAGTTATTTCATGTCTGTAATAAATGCAGATGCTGGCTTTTCAGGACTTAAGGGATATATACCGTATTTATCGGCATATAACACGCACTTTTATAACTAAAAAAATAAGCTGAAACCCTACCTGCGTGTTATACGTCGATAACTCCTAGAGCTGCACGATCTGCAGCCGCGTCTCCCTCACTTCCGGTTCCGGCGAGGGTGCGAGTTATACGAGTTATAATTTAGGTTTATCTGTTAAACAGTGTTATTCTATATTGAGGTAGATGAGTTCCATAGCCTTAGTCTAACGCCATCAACCCAGCAAAGTCCCGCTGGTTTGCTAAGCCAACGGTGTTATGGTTATTGCCCTATGAATAATGTAGACCTTTTACCAAGGTGCAGCTTCTCTGCAGATGAGGAGACCACACATTCAATTTGTCAGATTCCACTATGTTATTAAAGATGATGTTCCATTTAGACAAAGCAGTTGCCCGCACTTGGTACTGAATAATAAATGTTGAAGGGTGAAACCTTTATAGATTAGTTTTAGAAGTGATGTAAGATCTTATTGAGAATTAACAGGTTCTTTCTTTGTTAATCATGGAGTTCTCTTCTCCGGAGAACTGAGGTATATTGTCCGTAATTTGACAACTTTGATTGGTCCTAGACTGGAGAACTTTTGCTGTGGTTTTATATTATAATTATTATTATTATTACATTTTGAACTGCAAGTTGTTGTTTTTTTCTATTCACAAATGTGCATTCTAAATCTTTCATGTTTAATTGTATATTTGTAGATCCCGCCAGAGCGGCTTCAAATTAAATGATCACTTAACGTGGACAACGCTCACAGCAACCACAATGTGGAAGAGTATTATATTACTCTGGCTAGTGAGCCTGTGCCTGTCTGAAAAGATAGGACCTTCAACAGAGAGGGCATTCACCGTCCTGACAATTGGCGGAATAAGCAATAAGACACAATGTAGACAAGAGTGTCTCTCTCAAGTGCCCGTGGGTGAGTTGTGTAATCCTATAATTTATATGTATCAGTTTATAAATTGTTTACATTTTATCAACATATTCAATTACAATTCTCTCAGATGTTTTGTATACTGTTTTAATAGTGAAAAGGGAAATATAACACCCAAAACAAACTTGTAACGTGAACCTGGTGGCTTGCTGGTTGAGAAGGGTGGACCTCTTCATTTTTTTGTAGCATGTGAAAAGGTTCCCTGAAGTCATATGTGATTATCCAGATGTGCTGCCTTAAGTACTGATCATAGGGACATTTTACAACTGGAGAAAACTTGACCTAACATGTGCATCAAGCTCAACCCCAATGTTCTGTACGATAAAAGTATACCTCACAACTGTCCCTCATTGGAACCCAAACCCAACAGTCCGTCTTTTTCTAGAAGCATAGAATGTTTTGCGGAGTGTATCATGTTTGATGTTAACATGTGTCTTGTGTTGCTAACTCTAGGAGATCTTGCCTGCAATTGGTTCATATTATTTGAAAACCGATGTGTCTTACTTCATTGCCACAACCCGAGATTGTGCCGAAACGGCGTTGACCTTCAGATGCTTAGCAGAATGTTTGGTAAGAACCGTGAACCCTAGAGATAAAGAAAAAACATGTTTGATTCCTGCGTGGTTATATAACTGATTCATAAATAAAAAGGTGGAACGCAAGAGTAAAAAATTACAGAAGGAATTTACTACATTGTCAAAATTCCGTTAAGTGACCCAAAAAAACAATGGAGTGTGAGGTTTTAGATATAGTTATTACTCGCGTCCTACTGCCACAATCATTACTTTTGCTGGATTAGGCATAATAGTGAAATAAAATGTTATCTACCATGTGTATATTTTTAGTATTTTAACATGTTAAAAATGTGATATGCACCTGCTCATAAATCCTTACTTTTTTTTCCTGACAGCTATCAGTCAGAAAAGAAGAGAAAGAGCTGCTCAGAAATCAGGACTCCTGGAAACCAAAAGTCCTTCTCATAATTTGAGGCCTTTGGGCGCTAAAGTAGCTAAAAAATCAGCACAGATCCCAACAGAACCCTCAGCTATGATATCTACAAAGATTACAATGACACCGACCTCAGCCAGTACTATGCTAAAAACTACTACCACAACACCCACCACAGAGCCAAAAACAACAATGGCAGCGACTACCGGAAAAAAACTCCTTAACACTATCTTAGAGATGCCAAAAAAGCTCTTCACCACCTCAACAACCTTAATGACAAGCACCACCCTGGTGCTAACAACAACAATGGTAACCACCACCTCAGAGCCAATAACCATAGTGGCAACCACCTCTCCAGAAACTACAACAATGCTGGTGACCACTACAGAGAAAACAACAACCATGGTGGCCACTACGACCAAGCCAACGACTATGGTGACCACCACTTCAAAGCCAACAACAAAATACATGGCAGTTACCACTACAGAGCCAACAACATACATACCAGTTACTACTGTTCATGAAACAACTACATTGCAGACCACAACCCAGGAACCTACCACAACACTGGGGACCACAACCCAGGAACCTACCACAACACTGGGACCACAACCCAGGAACCTACCACAACACTGGGACCACAACCAGGAACCTACCACAACCTGGGGACCACAACCCAGGAACCTACCACAACACTGGGACCACACCCAGGAGCCTACAACACTGGGGACCACAACCCAGGAGCCTACCACAACACTGGGGACCACAACCCAGGAGCCTACCACAACACTGGGGACCACAACCCAGGAACCTACCACAACCCAGGAACCAACAACTGTGCCGATTACTACCACAAAGATAACTTTGCCAACCAAGACCTTGCAGCCAAAAACCGCTGTGATGACCACCACCTTGTTGCCAGCTCCTATCCCAATGGCTACTACCAAAGAGCCTAGTTTTGTAAACACTATTAATGCCTTCCCTAGTACATCAACTGTACATGAAGCTGTCAAACCAGATTCCACTAATGTAGACCAAGCTAAAGATCAACATAATAACTTGGAAATGCCGGATGTCACAAAGGATTTAACAAAACCAAAACAGAGCACTAGTTTTTTGTTGGCTATGCTGATACTGGGAAGCCTCCTCTTCCTTGCGGTTATGGTGGTACTTGCTGTCCGAGCTGTGGAGAGCTATAAGAAGAGGCATTATAACCAGGTAGATTATTTAATAAATGGCATGTATACCGATTCTGGATTTTGAAGGGGTAGGATTTGTTGTATTATATTGTTCTTGGTGAACAATTACTTTTTTTTATTAATTCTAAACACCTTCAGTGCATTTGTAGGCGACTTGAAAGTCACCTATTGTATTTCAACCTTCTTGAAATTTTAACAGTAATCAACCAACTCTGTTAAGTGACTTTTTTTTCATTGCTGACCACAAAGGGAGGCAATATGGACATGTCTATTACCTTAATTGCTATTTAAATTGAAAAAAGTTCTGCAAATTTCACCATAAACTTTGCACCAATTTGCAGAGAGGATATGAGCTCTAAATGAATATGACTTCAACATTTAAAGGACTTACTTTCTCAGACCTCATAATTTTAGGTGGACGCAAGCCAAAGCGGCTAATAAAGCAGCACAGCTCCCAACAGAACGCTCAGCTGTAACATCTACTGAGATTACAATGACCCCGACCACAATCGTTACCATGCTAAATACTACTACCACACCACCACAGAGCCAAAAACAACATCAGCGACTACAGCAAAACTTCTTACCACCACATTGTGGACCACAACCCCGGGAACCTGCCACAACACTGGGGACCACAACCCCGCGGACGACCATTCAGGAACCAACAACTGTGCCGATTACTACCACAAAGATAACAACTTTGCCAACCAAGACCTTGCAGCCAAAAACCGCTGTGATGACCACCACCGTGTTGCCAGCTTCAATCCCAACAACAACCATACAATTTACCACTGTTTAAGAAACTACCACAACACTGGGGACCACAACCCAGGAACCTGCCACAAAACTGGGGACCACAACCCAGGAACCTGCCATGACACTGGGGACCACAACCCAGGAGCCTTCCACGACACTGGGGACCACAACCCAGGAGCCTGCCACAACACCCACAACCCAGGAGCCTGCCACAACACTGGGGACCACAACCCAGGAACCTGCCACAACACTGGGGACGACCACTCAGGAACCAACAACTGCCGATTTACTACCACAAAGATAACAACTTGATGATAACCACCACCTTGTTGCCAGCTTCAATCCCAATGACTGCTACCAGTCATAGTGTTTTGTTAACACTATTAATGCCTTCCCTAGTACATCATCTGTAAATGAAGCTGTCAAACCAGATTCCACTAATGTAGATTCAAAATCTTCAGACCAACCTGCTGATCAAAATAATTATAACTAGCAAATGCCAAACGTCCCAAAGGATTTAGCAGAACACCAGTTTCTTGTTGGCTATACTGTTACTGGGAATCCTGCTACTCTTCGCTGTTTTGCTGGTATTCGCTGTTCAATCTGTGGAGAGCTGTAAGAAGAGGCATTATAACCAGTCTGATTATTGAGTATATGGCATGTATACAGATTCTGGATTATCAAAGGATACGATTTTAGCAATTTTTATATTGTTCTTAGTGAACGATTACTTTTAATTATTTCGAAAATTCTAAACACCTCCAGTGCATTTTAGGCACATGGCCTATAACATTTCCTGAAATAAGGACAGTCATCAACACACTCCTGTTGAGTGACATTTTGTTATTGCTGGCCGCACAGGGAGGCAATATGGACTTACATGTCTACAGTGCAATATTTACTTTAATTGTCATTGATTTCGTTCCACCGTAAACTTTGCACCGATTTGCACGTCTAAATGGATATGACTGCAACATAATATTTAAAAGACTGTGTAAGCAACCTTAACAGATAATTCTTTAATAAACATTACCCTATGTTATAAACCGTGCTTTTGTTTTCATGATGTTTCAGGGAACTTTTCAGATATGGTGACAAAGGTGCGCTGCCTGTTCAAATGTTTTGTTTCCGAAATGGTTTTTAAGATCTAGCTATGAGATCTCTGCAGGTGAAGCTCACTAAGATTGGACCTTCACAATGCATTGTGCTATCAGTGAATTGAAATGTTCAGTTTTCGTGCAAACTCCCAATAATGTTTATTTTTTTTACCCAGTGCAAATTTGCTAATATATGATGAGTACACTACAAGAAGAAAGACATTTAATTTGAAGAATTTAACTGACTTTATATTTACCAAGAGCTTCCATACCATGGTGCACAACATGGAAAGAAAGTCTTTCTTGAGAGTGTCTTTTCTTTCATGATCTATTTGTCTTATGCAAAAAGTCTATCATGTTTATTTTATTTGAAAATTCGAGTTATTGTAATGATCCACAGCCTTTCCCTCTTTTTGATTTAGTCGGAGATGGGAAGATAAAGAGCAAAATGTGAGGTGTCACAATTTTTGTAACAATTTTTTTTTGTAACAAATTAAAGCCAAGAAGTTGTGATGAATGAATGTTTAGGATGAAACAGAATTATAATAAATGGGGACAAATCAGATATCCCCAGTGCAACCTTGTTTGGGGTAGAAAAATGCTTTTAAACACAAAATGTACTTTTGTTTTTCACTCTATTCTGAATGGGGTGTTATTGAAGTAAGTGTGCCCTGTGCTGAGGCTAATGGGAGTCATTCTTTAACAAGTAGCGGAGATAACCCTGCCTAGCACACGGCTACCTTCAAAATGCATATATTTTTATTCCAGGGAAGGAAGCGCTCCTGGTTTATATTTCTCTGAAATATGCTTATTAAATAGCATCCTGGTTGTCAAAGTCTCTAACAGTATAAAAGATGTCCATGTAAGGCAGAATATTTTCATATAATCAGCAATTCGAAATACGATCAAAATGAACATTATGGTTCCAAGTTTGTAACCAATGCTTATCAGTGCAATGAACAAATGTTTTTTAATCTTTACGGGTTTTATAGGGTGTTCATTAAATGCTTATTTGGGTCATGATGACATTGGAGGATTCATTGACATATTTGAAGGACCAACTATAAAGTTCTAGCAGGGAAACATTGCCTGGGTCCTTCACTTGCCCATGGAGAAAAGATGAGTTTCCACAAGTCACAATGTCTCTTAGACATTGTGAGTTCACTCAAGTTCCATTTCTGGTCCACTTTAAATGTCAGTGTATGAATCTCCAATGATTGATTATTGAATATATTATTAAATTTGTCGGTCAGCTCATATTTCTGTTAATGTCATACAAGGTATTTTTATATGCGCCGAATAAAAGAATAGAAACATTTTATTCATTGGAGTTATGTTTTTGTCTGAAATTAAAGTTATTTAAAAAAAAATATTAGCTTAAAAAAATTTTTTTGTTGACATCTATTGGTTACTGATAACCACAAAATAATCATTTAAAACTAAACAAAAATATAAAATGTAGCTTCCCTTTAACTTTCCTCCAGGTAGGTCTGTATTTTTGGCATCTTGTATAGGGTGTGTATGTATATGTGTGTTTTTATATTTATATATATATATATATATATATATATATATATATATTTATGCATTGGGATCTGCAGGTTAAATTGAATTATGAATATGGAAGTCCTGATATTGCAGTGAAAAAAGAGTTTTAATGTGTGCATGCAGGGCTCTCTCTACCTTATGTATCAGTTTGTCTTAGTCTGTCAATGCTGGTCTTGTCATACCCCTCGAATATATGTTGAATATGTGTGTTGTAAGAAGTGCTGCGTAAATTGTTGGTTTTATATAACTAAATAATACCAAATTCATATATGTCATATACATAGTTGTAGAAAATTATATATAGATGAATAATGTAGATCAAATCTGTGCCAGTATACATGCATTGTAATTTAAGCACAATTGACCCCAACATCCCTTATTCCAAAGGACATGGAAAAAACTTGAAGGAATTATAAAGAAATGTCTGCTAAATTAAGGATTTATAATGTGCGGGACCTGTGGTTTTTCTTATGCCTTGGTTTATTGGCTGCCCTTGATTGTGGTACCATCCAGAATGGTGGGGCTAAGATCCCCAACTGCAGCAGGATAGTCTTTAGGTTTAAAGATTTTTTTTTTTATTTCCCTGATTTGTCTTATATTTGGGTAATGCAGCTATCCCATGTGGCAAGAATGCTTATTCCTTGTGGTTATCAATTGTGGTTAGTAATGGTATATAAAGATGGGGGAAATTGTTGTGTTCAGGTATTGTGGAGATCGATAGATGGCGCTCTAAGATAAATGCAGTTATTTCATGTCTGTAATAAACGCAGATACTGGCTTTTCAGGACTTAAGGGATATGTGTGCTTATTATTTATCGCTCTATATGGTGCCAGCACAGGAGTGTTGCACAATGTGCTAAGAGCCCATGTTAGAGCCCATGTCCAATATTTACATCTTTGGGGTTAGTTTATCCTCCTTCTGAAGAAATTACATTAGGGATAATAGTAGGGAACAAACTCACTGCCTGGACATATTTTATGTGATATAATGTTGGTTTATCTGTTAAACAGTGTTATTCTGTACACAACCTTAGTCTGACTCCATCAACCCAGCAAAGTCCCACTGGTTTGCAAAGCTAATGGTGTTATGGTTATTGCCCCATGAATAATGTAGACACAGGGCCTTTTAACAATGTGCAGCTTATCTACCGATGCAGACATTCAATTTGTCAGATTCCACCATGTCATTAAAGATGAAGTCCCATTTAGACAAAGCAGTTGTCTGTACTTGGTACCAATTAACGCTGAAGGGTCAAACCTTATGGATTTGTTTTAGCAGTGGTGTAAGATCTTTTTGAGAATTAACAAGGTTCTTACTTAATCATGGAGATCTTAAGGAATTCCTCCAGAAAATCGTGTCAGTAACTTGATCATTTTGATTCTGAATCTTGTGTTCCCAGTCTGGAGAACTTCTGCTGTGGTTTTATGTTGATATTATTATTATTGTATATTGTATATAGGTTACAAAGTCACATAATGACATAATACGTTTTCTTACTTTATGGAGATTTAGAGGAACTTTATGACACATTACTTCTTTAAACATGTCACTTTAGTCCTATGTGACATTGCTTGGGCAATATTTGTGAAAATTAACTTTGTGCGCTCCAAAAATCTTTGTCAACTAGGCAGCGAGCTACGTCCATCTTCTCTTATACACTGTGTTTAGGTATTTTTAAATCATGTTTGACAGCTTTATCTATTTTAAACCCATGTCATATTCTTAGGTTTCGTAATCGTTGCATAGTATTTGAGAACCAGACAAATAGTACATTTAGGAGCCAGGAAGAAATGAACCCCTGAGGTCAGTATTGGCCGTGTCGCCAGCAGTAAAGTTATAGGTGCTATCGCTACATGGCTTTGGTGTTCGACTATCCCTACCAAGGAACAGTAGCAGCAAGATATAAGTTTTAAACCCATGATGCTAGGAATGTAGAAGGAAAAAGGTGCAAAAATACACAATCAGGAAAAGAAGATTAGCTAGCTAGAATTAGGGTATTGGGTAGTTGCCGACATTCTAGGAGTTAAGTCGAAATATATTAATTAGGAGCTACTGGGAAACTTTCCATAAAGTGTGTTAATACCCAGTTGATTAATGTAAAATGGTCCAATCCTGAAAGTATGTTTTTAATGTGTCACTTTTAAATTATTTTTTTCCCTAGTTCAAATCCAGAAAATGTATGTTTAGAAAAGCAGTTTTATTTGCATGAAATTACCGCTAAGTGGTTTTAATATTGATTGCCAACCAAGACCTTGCAGCCAAACACCTCTGTGATGACCACCACCTTGTTGTCAGCTTCAATCCCAATCACTACTACCAGCACCACGTTGGTGCTCAATCACCAAAGAGCCTAGTTTTGTAAACACGATTAATGCCTTCGCTAGTACATCAACTGCAAACGAAGCTGTCAAACCAGATTCCACTAATGTAGATTCAAAATCTTCAGACCAACCTGCAGATCAAAATAATTATAAATGCCAAACGTCACAAAGGATTTAGCAGAACACCAGTTTCTTGTTGGCTATACTGTTACTCTGTTACTGGGAATCCTCCTCCTCTTCGCTGTTTTGGTATTAGGTGCCCTTCAACTTTCCTCCAGGTGGGTCTGTATTTTTGGCATCTTGTGTATGTTGTCAAATCACTTTTTATTATTTCTGTATAATTGATTTTAATTCTTCCATTCAAAATAACACAAAAGAACAAAGGAAGGTAAAAAAAATCCTCCAATAATGAAACGTTATTATAATAAAATGATCAGTCGGAAATTGTTTTTGTTTATTAAACAGTTTATACTGTTTTTAGTAGTCTGCAACATGGCTGTCGTGGCTAGAATGTAAGGCTAATGTTCTAGATTTATACATTGTCGAACAATGTTCTTGTTATTTTGGGAAGCTAGATGTTGGATTATCTTGGTTTATAAGTAAACACTTTAGATTTTGTCATATACATTGTAAATAAAATCATTACATTGATCTCAGACCTGAAAACTGGTCGGGCCTCTCCAGCTGTGCTGCTTCTCTATGGGAAAAATGAGTTTTTGCTTGTCTGACATAGACCGGCAGGGTGTGCCTCACATTATAAAGCATGGATCTATCATTAAGGCTGTGTTAGTTATAACTGTAAATCAACCACTAAATCTCTGGCTACTTAATTCTTTAACCGTTGCTACAACAATGAAAAATTCCAAGAGCTATTAACACAATTTTTTTTCATAAGCCATATTTTCAGCTGCAAAACAATGTTGGCTTTAATGAAACAAGTTGCTTTCTTCTGTCAATCAGATAAGGAGCACTCGGCTTTCATTAAAGATTCATCATGAAGACCATGACGATAAGGGGGAAACCACTGGTATCTTACGTCTCGGATTATATTTACAGTGATTTTTTTTTTTTTTTAAATATTGTTTTTCTGTTTGCAAACAATTCTCTTTCCGCATATTATAATGTTTTAAGACAACTCCTAACTTGCTGTTTGTATGTGTAGTAGCTTTGTTATCTGACCCTAATTCCTAGACTGAAGCAAGAGTTTGTAGAAGAGTTTCATCAGCCACGTCCAGTGATCTTCTGAAAGTCTCTGAGCTAGTCCTATATAATGTTAAGTCAATGAAGGTTCTTAGATGCCACCTCCCTGATTGAAGAATGCATTAGACCTGTGCATGGCAAGCAAAATCGATTCAGCAACAAATTTCATTTCCCGGCCGTTTGGCATTTTTTGATTCTGAAATTACATTAGGGGCGCGTTCCCAAAGGGAGAGATCCCTGACACCTCCTGGACTCTTCTTTCACCTTCAGTAGTACCAGCTCAAGGTTAAGGAAGAGTTCCACACAAAGTCTAGAGGTTTTGCCCCAAAATAAATGGGGAAAAAATGTCTGCTGCAGTCCCTCTAAGTGGTATATATTTATTATATGCGTACACTACAGCTTCTCCAGCTACAGCTTTTTTGGCGCTAAAATTACTTTATTAATTAACTTGCAGTATTGCATATGAGGAAAGAGCATCAATCTCAGCCTCTGCTGATTGATTAAATGCTGATTGGCCAGAGTGAAAACAGGAAAAACTCCCACTGGTTGTTGGACCCATCAATCACAACTATTACCACCAATGAGACCACCATCGTTTTGTTGGCTACTTATCAGTTATTGATATGTCCCCTCGTATACACAGTCCCTCCTACTTTACCTCAAAACAACTTGTAATATCGGCGGCTACACGTGGCTATGAATCATGACGAATGACTTGTACATTTGCACTTGTTTTCATTGATGCAGGGGAAGGAACGCAGGAAACAGGCAATTTGCTTTAAAAAATAAAGCTTGTACGAGAAAAAAAAATGCACAAGTCTAGTAAGCATTACGCAGGGCGATCTCGGCCCTATTTGCCTTGGTTGGCTCTTCATAATGCACAGGGAAGAGGACACTCTTACTAATAAAGGCCTGTGGAGAAACGGACTTCATTAGCATTGCCATAAAGTATCAGTTGTGTGGGGTTTGGTCACGGAAAGTCACACTACCAATGGCAGCCTCCAGTTCTACCGACAAAGTAAGTTTAATGGAACAAAATAAAGATGTCTGCTCGCATCGTTTACACGTTAATACATCTGTCAAAGTAATCACATAGGTTTATTTGGCGTTTTAAAGTGTAAAATGTAACATTTCTGATCCATTTTAAGGGTTAATCAAAACGTTTCAGCATTAAAATGAGCTGCGTACTGATTGTATCAAAGTTAATCATCTGCTTTATGTTTCGATGACGGTTCTCAAATTATAATTGGATTTCTGGGACTCTAAATGGAAATATTTAGTCTGGCATATTGAATGAAGGGAAGCCGAATTGAATAGACCTTAATGGAATGGATAATGGTGAGCCGCCTTCAATTTAATGTAAACTAATTTGTACTAATTCATCTGCACAGGGTTAAGGTTTGGGAGTTAACCCTTTGGCACCCGTCTAACAACCACAAGATTAAGATGCTTTTGCATAAGAGCCGAGATCAGGAAAAACTTCAAAGTATACATTTCTGAAGGTGAGTGGGTAAACTGGACCGAGATGTCCCTCTGTCTGCCACCTACCTAATTGTCTAGCCGGTAGAGTTAGGGCTTGGGGCAGTTGATGGTAAACTATATGGCAGGACAGCACTTTTACTTGTGCTGGTCAGCAGCGTGTGAAGCAAATTTGTGTCCTAAAGTATAATAAATGGATGATGTGGGCACCCTAGGGGGCAACAGAGTCAATAGAGCTGGCAAACTGAAACATGGCAGCATGTCTTGTATGGCGCTAGGCCAGGCAATCAGGAGAAGGGTAGACGTGAATATGAATTAAGAAGTTGCTAATCACATCGCCATAGACTTATTATTGTATACATATCAATTTTATAGTTCCTGACTGCTGCCCTGTGGCCATGTCTCCTCTTAATCCTACCCTTTCTTTAATCCTCATTTTCACACTGGGCAACAAAACCAGTGTAGTTATTTTAAAAGTAATAATAAGTAAAGCTTCTAATTAGTGATGCATACTCGCAATGTATCGTTAATTTTGGAAAGATGAACTCTGCCCAGTGATTTAGGTACAGCCTGACTCTGATTCCACAATGTTTCATTATGGGAGAGATTTGTCTGAATATCCTATAATTGTTCACAAACAAGGTGGCCACGTGCCATAAAGGAAAATGTCTGGCACTTGTCTGTGTTCCCCGCAGGAAATGACTGGGTGGCTGATTGCACCTTTTTAATATTTTGATGTTTCCTTAATTGTTTTTTTTTTTTTTTTTTGTGACCACCAAATTTAATCAAATGTACAACACTGTTTTAACTTGTTTCAAATTGTTGTTGTTGTATCCTGAGGTTTTAATGATCTATTTGTCTGAATTTGCTAAAGTTCTAAAACTTTAATTTTACCACTTAGGATGAGACTTGTGGATGGTGTGTCGACAGTCGAGTTTATGTCCTTTGTATTAACCGTTTGTGAGCCTGGTTATTGCATCATGAAAAGCAATTATATCATCTAACACAAAGCAATGATTGGTGCACACAGCTGTGGTTATAATGAGTAAATACTTTTGCTTACTCATAAGAGCCAGATGTGACCAAGCCAGTAAGAAGCCTCTACTGTCTGTGACCTAGCTGTAGATGTCTAGCTCTCTAGATCTCCCCAGCTCATTTATGGTTATAAGGGGGTGACCAGTAGGATTGCTTAAAGATCTTGAGCCACTGGTTCTGACCTTTTGCTGTCCCTTTTGATAATTGTACATTAGCATGCTTTGGACATGTAGACTTCCAAATATGTTTTGGACTACTGTTTTACTGGCCCTCCAGGCTTGGCTTGGCCCTGAACTCAAAGCTACTAGCCTGATGGGTCACCGTTATGAAGTTATATCACAGCGGTTTCACTGGCAGAGATAGGATCTGTGGCGGAGCTGATGGGTATGCACCCAGGGAGTAATGCCCATTTCGCCTAGCAAAAGATGGCTGAAGTGGGGAGCTTTTTTCACAGAAGCATCTGCTGTTTTGGTCCACTAAAAGGTTGATGAAATCAACTGATCAGGCAAATGCCTTGTTATTCTGGAACCCCAGGGTCAGATGCCTGGATATGAATGTCAAATGCCAGGATATGAATAAGGTCAGATAGATTAACTCGTCCCCTATAAAAGCACACAAAGTCTTCTGTATTTTCTTAGCTTTATTAGGAAAGTCACAGAAATAAAGGCACTTGTTGGTTGTATAATGTTGGAAAAGTGCTTCTCTAGAAGAAGGTGCTTTGTTATGGGTGGAAGTGCTTCTGCAAGGGGAAGGTAAAAACGGATTGCCTTGCAAGGGAGAAGATAATCAGAACCTGTACTCACAGAGGCTGCTGAGATAGAATGTCCAGGGGAGAGATCCAGGGGAACAGGAAAAACACCTAGGACAAACCAACTACAGAAA
>VKOC01017184.1:0-120005 GCA_009364415.1 Spea multiplicata
TATATATATAAAAAAAAAAAGATAAATGTTTTGTCGTGTGCTTTTATTAGAGTTGAAGTTATCCCTTATAGGGATGAACTGGTACAGAGTTGGTTTGCCTTCCGGCTTTTAGGGCGGTAGGCTTAGTATATGTTTATTTATGTTTTGGTGTACATGATATGAAGGTGAGACTCTGGGTTTGGGCCAAGAGTTTCGTTGAATAAATATGTTATGGTTATATGAGTTTTTGTAAAGCTTAATAAAAGTCCACGGCCTGGTTATTCCAATAGAAATGTGTTTTTGTCTTTATTTCAATATTTGGTTATATGGTTACATATTTTTATGGTTACAATATCCCTTACAACTACATGTTAAAACAGCCTCAGTCCCACAGGGTACAAAAAGAAAGAATGAGCCCGGTCCTTAAGGGGTTAATAAAATACAAATTAAATAAGAGAGAACTGTATTTTCATGTAAACAAAAAAAATGGGCTGTATGCTTTTTTCTTTACCACAACTGCAATCACGCTCAGACCAGAATACGCAAGAGTGATAAGAGTTATACCCAACAAAAGCTGGTGAAAATGCTTGCAAACATGTTTATTCAATGGTGTTTCTTTGGTATAATTATGGGCTTCACCCCACTTCCTATGTATGCCGTCCCTGCGGTATTGTATTTACTGTGACCTACACGGCTTTATGTACAACCATTGGGGTCCTGGAAGACTTTTAAGAAAATTACTGAAAAACTACCAAACCTGTCCCAGCCTCCCAGAAGAAAAAATGTGTACCAACCTCTTGCACTCAAAGGGTTCTTAGTTATTGTCCTATGATTGTTAGTTGCAAAAAAGTATAAATTGTTACTATCATTGATTTTTGTTTAACACGAATACTCAACCATGATCCTCTGGTATTTGAAAAGGAAGCACTTCTGACATGGAAGCCTCTTGAAAAACACAACTAATTGTATCATAAGGTGCAATTTAATGTAAATATGCTCCAAATTATCAAACTTTGTTATGCAGGCTGCATATTTTACAAACAAAATGTGAAATGGATTCTGTACAGTGCTTTAGACAGCTTAGGCTAATACCACCGCTTAGTGTCCAGCTAGGAAAGGTGACACACAACTTTAGCAAACACTGGATGTACTGTATGTAAATCATGCTATGGAAAAAGGGGAAACAAAGAAATCTCCTTAATGACAATTAAAGTGGCCTGGCACAACATGGGGTTAAACGGATTTCGATCAAAGATCACTTTCTTCTATCACACAGTGCTGCTGTAATGCCTCAATATCGAGGAATTCAGCAAGACAAAAAAAATGCTTCAGGTGCCCTAAGCGACGACATGTACTATATATAATATGGTGGTGGCCATCTGCTTTAAAAGCTCAAAGGTGCTCTTAAAATGCTTTGATACTGAGGCATTTAGTGACATGAAAAACCCACACCATGACGCACTGTGACCGTTCTGGAGAGTGACCACAAGAGAGGTAGATTTTGCCTCTTGCAAGATTGGCGATTCCCAAGAGGGTTTGTCAGGTACTGCATTCAACCATGCAAGTCAATGGAGCCCAGTTTACTAATCACAATTAGTAATATAATAGATAAATAAAAATAGTTAAAATAAAAATTGGTTAACATGTAAACATGTGATATCACCATCAAGAGAACCATCCACCAAATGTGGACCTCACAAACAACCTAACAAACCTATGGTGGTTTCACTGTACCCAGGAGATGCCACGGAATACATATTGGGGTGTTATTTGGCTGTGACATACCAGGAGCTGTAAATTCATACCTGTGGTACAATGTGTGTGGAGAAAAAACACAAATAAAAACACTTCCACAAACTGTGACAAAGGCTGGTAGTAGAATTAATGCATTCTAGTGCCCATGTCAAAATATTTTTTGTGTGGAGTCGCTAATTGTGATTGTAATTATGTTGAGATATCACACTAGCTGAATAATATACAGTATATCCTTACAAGTTGTCTGATGCAGCAAACTGTACTTGTATTTACTTTATTTACTTGTAGCTCCAGTAGAGCACATTTTGTCTCCACTTCCAACTGATTGTTGTAACACATTCATCATTGGAGCTGCAAATATTGATGATTTGAAGACCCTGTGTGTATTTTGTAGGATATCCATAATAAAGGCAAGTATAGGATATTGTCAGTTAGTGTTGGACAAGTGCAACTGCTGTTGGGCTGAGGCTCCTATTAAGTATTTTTGTGCCTGTAAATGGCTAAAGGTAATGGCAGTTGTAGTCAAGGACCTGTATGCCTTCCATAGCTAATGTAACCTAAAAGGACATTTGTAACCACCTTTTCTAAAAGGGAAAGGGTTAAAATAATTCTTAAATAATTAATGCAAAAATATAAGATATAGAAAAATATAGAAGAATATGTGGGTACATAGATATTGAAATAACATAATATTAATATGTCAATATGGGCATAAACTAAACTATTTCTGCTCTGCATTCATAACATCCAGAGTGACCAATGCACTTGAATGAAATGAAGACACAAAGTATGCTGCTTTTTGATTCCTAACCCAGTTTTTCTGAAGTAATACTGCAGTTTTTTGGACTTGAAAAAACTGCAATACTGCACTTTTACTGCATTTGTACTTCACTGTACTGCAGTTGTACTGCAGTATTACTGCACATTTACTGCACTTTTTTATATTGCAAACCTACACTTGTACTTCAATGTACTGCAGCTTTATTGCATTTGTACTTCCTTACAAAAATAACTGCAGTAAAACTGCAGTACAGTGAAGTGCAAATGCAGTAAACTGCAGTAAATGTGCAGTAATACTGCAGTAATTGCAGTTTTTTCATGTCCAAAAAACTGCAGTATTACTTCAGAAAAACTGCAGTCAGTTTTTTGTAAGGGACTGGGCTGCCTCTGTTGCATAGGCCATCTGGTTTATACTTAGCTTTCAGCATAGCACAGGATAACAATTAAGAATGCACAGAATTAAATGCAACAAAAGGACCAGAGCAGGTGTGCAAAAAAAGAACTGGCACTCGCCCCATTATTGAAAGACAATGGCAATGTGGCATTACATAATACAAACTAATTCAAATAAATACATATTTAAACTTTAATAAGGAAATCTGTATATTATATAAATATATACAAGGGCTGAACAATTATTTTATATGGCCTATCAATATAAGGCTCTTTACTTCTAGCACATCTCCTATCCTATCTCTAAAAAATGAGAAAGTACACTGTCTCCAAATTATCTGGACATATGCTGAGCGTGCTGAACACATCTTGCTAGAGAAACTGCTGACAGGCTGAATTTGCGCTCATCTTTAGGCTCCCCTAAAGGTGTTCCAGTAATGGATTAGTGTCTTAATGCATCTATGCAGCACTTCCCCTTCCCCCTACTTTCCAAGGAGGAAGCCTGGCAGTGAAATCCATTAGCTGCACCTTTGGGACCAAGAACACAATATTGGTAAATTCCTCTCCTCCTGTACTTGCACAAATACTAACTGCCAAAGCTCCATTAAATTTTAGCACTCCGTCCTTTTTTTTCTGTTTACTGAGCTATACGTCTTTGTTAGTTTAAAATATAATAATATTTTTTTTTTTGTAGTTGATTAACACTACCTTCAAATGCTGCATATCTGGGGGTTGGTACTGTAAAATGCATTTTCTAAATACATTTGGATTTGACTGTATTGAATGTGTTTACTAGACTTGGGCGTCGGCCAACTCTTGGTGTTCATCTTCGTGGGGGAAAAAATCCTTGTATTCCACGAATATTCGCCCGTTCCTGTATTCGGTTCGAGCGAATATTCGTATACATTTTTCATGTTCATTTTTTCTTTGTTTTTTGTAGAATGGGTTAATACAGGGTTAACGCAGTATGCACTACGCACAGCTTTGGAGGCAGGATTTTAAATGTCCATACAAGCAACTCTATTGGTTGCCGACAGGGGCCTCCTCTGCCATCAACCAATGAAGTGCACCTGTACTTCATTGGTTGATGCCAGAGGAGACCCCTGCAGGCGACCAATAAAGTCGCTTGCACGGCCCTTTAACTTCTGACAGGAAACTTGGCCTGTCTCCCCACTGTAAGACTTAAAGGTCTTTCACTCCTGACGGAGTTCTGCTCCCGTTATCTATGCAGCACCGCAGGGGTTAACGGGAGAAGAAATCCGTAGGTTTGCCATCAGGAGTTAAAGGGTCATAAGAATGACTCTGCCTCCTCTGCCATCAACCAATGAAGTGCACCTGCACTCTCTCTCAAGAGTAATGGTCTGTACGAGCAACTCTATTGGTTGCTGGCAGGGAGCAATGCTGCGATACTGCATAGATAAGGTAGGCTAGATCGGGTAGGGACCAAGGAGATTAGTAAACGAAGATGAACACGAAGATTCTTTGTGTTGTGTGTCTTCGTCTTCGTATACGTTTTGCCGCTGCCATGTTCGTATGTTCGGTATTCGGGCTGAACAACGAAAACACACCATTCATGTTCATTTGCATGTTCGCCCGAATACAAATGCACAAGTCTATTGTTTACATTATAGTTTCATTGGCTATAACAAATGATTTATCCTATGGATTAGTTGGGGGGGGGGTTTACATCTATGTAACAATCAAGTTTCATACTGTTTGTGCAACAAAGATCTCCCCTGAAACTGGCCCATTTTGCAGAAGGACACTGGGGAGGGGGTTTGATCACTCTAGAGGGTGATCCCCCCACCAGTTTTTTTTAGTAGTGGGACTGCCGCCCACCTAGACCTGCTGCCCTAGTTCTGGTCCAAGTCTACCTAGGCCAGGAAACATCACTGACAGGTGAAGTGAATAACACTGATAATCTTGATATCATGGCGCTTGTCAGTGGTTGGGATATATATATATTTGGCAGCATGAACATTTAATCCTCAAAGTTTATGTGTTAGAAGCAGGAAAAATGGGCAAGTGTAAGAATCTGAGCAACTTTGACAACGGCCAAATTGTGATGGCTAGATGACTGGGTCAGAGCATTTCCAAAACTGCAGGTCTTGTGGGGTGTTCCAGGTCTGCAGTGGTCAGTACCTGTCAAAAGTGATCCAAGGAAGGAAAAGAGGTGAACTGGTGATATGGTCATGGGTGGCCAAGTCTGATTGATGCATGTGGGCGGAAAGGCAGGCCCATGTGGTCAAATCCAGCAGAAAAGCTACTGTAGCTCAAATTGTTGAAAAAGTTAATGCTGGTTCTGATAGAAAGGTGTTAGAACACAAAGTACATCACAGTTTCTTGCGTATGGGGCTGCTGACTCCTGCCCATTGTCCAAAGTGCCTACAAAAGGCACTTGAGCATAAGAACTGGAACAAATGGAACAATGTGGCCTGGTCTGATGAATCCCATTTTTTACATCACGTGGATGGCCGTGCATGCACCACTTACATGGAGAACACATAGCACCAGCAGGCACTCATGGAGGCCCCACCTCGAAACTTACAGGACTTTAAGGATCTGCTGCTAACGCCTTGATGCCAGATACCACAGTACACCTTCAGAGGTCTAACCTGTCGATGCTCAACAGGTCAGCTACACAATATTAGGCAGACGGTCATAATGTTGTCCCATTAATGACCAATGATGTGCGAGGCATGTCACGGAAAAGAAGTCACCTAGCGACCAGTGACATGCCTGGCAAGCCCACAACTGCTTTCTTCACTTTAACAGTGTTGCTGTATTCAATGGCATTCAATGGCCACGTGCGGCCCCTCCCCGGGGCTTCAACATCCGCCATACACTGTCTTGCTAATGAAGCTGGGGGTAAAGGTGATGGACTGGCCAAGCATGTCTCCAGACCTAAACCCTATTGAGCATCTGTGGGGCATCCTCAAACGGAAGGTGGGGAGCGCAAGGTCTCTAACATCCACCAGCTCCGTGATGTCATCATGGAGGAGTGGAAGAGGACTCCAGTGGAAACTTGTGAAGCTCTGGTGAACTCCATGCCCAAGAGGGTTAAGAGGGTAAAGCCGGTAAATGTACAGGCTTGCAGTGCAACGTGATAACGTCAAAGCCCGTACACGTATGAGCTGCTGTTAAACAGCTGCAACGCCAGAATCAGCGGCTTTGCAGCATCCACGGAAGCCTCACAAGTGAGGCTGACCGTGGATCCAGGGAGGAAAGCCCTCCCGGGAAGAAAAATGGCTGCTGCACCGATGATCAAAGAAGGAAGCGATCAGAATCTAAGCATAAACGGTGTTGCTGACATGCCTCGATATTGAGGCATGTAGCAACATAACCCCCCTACCCCGATAGCCTTATGATTGCTCCGAAGAGCAACTACAAGTGCCATCATGCAAATGGCGTTGCCGCCATTCGCAAGATGGCATCAACAATAGAAAAATGTTCACAGAGGGTCTATCCAGACCCAGTTACCCCCACACCACAACCTGTTTTCCCCACCACAGCCCCTATCCACCATCACGGTCCCTGCCCCCAACACAGTCCCTGTCCCCTACTCCCTATCACAGCTCCTATGCACCATCTCAGCCCCAGTTACCCCCACACAGCCCCACTTACCCCACACCACAACCCCTTTACCCCACCACAGCTCCTATGCACATCTCAGCCCCAGTTACCCAGACACCACAACCCCTGTCCCCCCACCCCTCCCCTTCTCCCCACCACAGCCCAGTGACCCCACCACAGACTCTTTTCCCCCACTTCTACACCACAGCGCCAGTTACCCCCACCACAGCGCCAGTTACCCCCACCACAGCACCAGTTACCCCCACCATAACCACTGTCCCCTCACTACAGCCCCTATCCCCCACCACAGTCCCTGTTCCCCGATTACAGCCCCTATCCCCACCCATAGTCCTTCCCCCGCTAATACAACCCCTGTCCCACCACCACAGCCCCTATGCACCATCTCGCCAGCCTCAGTTACCCAAAACCACAGCCCCCTTCTCCTTACCACAACCCCTATCACAGCCCCAGTTTATCCACCACAGCCCTTTTCCCCCACTGCAGCCCCTTATGCACCATCTCAGCCCTATTCCCCACCACAGCCCAGTTATCCCCACCACAGAGCCAGTTACCCCACCACACCCTGTCCCTCCACTATAGTCCCTCCCCCCCAACACAGCCCCTATCTCCCACCATAGTCCCTGTTCCCCCATTACAGCCACTGAACCCTATTATAGCCCCTATTCTCCATCACAACCACTATCCCCACCACAGCTCCTGTCCAGCATCGCAGCCACTGTTTCCCTTACTAGAGCCTTTGTTTCCATCACCACAGCCACTGTTCCCCACCACTGCCCATATCCTCCAATACTGCCCATATCCCCTCACCATAAATCTTATCCCTCATTACAGCCCATATACCCCACCACTGCCCTCACTACTTCCCCTATCCCCTCACTGTCACTGGAGACTTCCCGTTACATTCAGGAATTCGAACGTAACGGAGAATACACCATCATCTCTGGAGTAGTAAATTGGATATCCTTCACTGGAACCTTACAGGATTTTATCTAAGTTTGCTGAAGCAGCGCTCCTCAGTCAACATGGCCTCAAAACGTAAATATGATACAAATTAAATTAAATGTGGCTTTTCATATATTGTAGATAGACGTGAAGATTTTGTATAGCAAAACATTGGCTAACGAAAGCATGAAGCCATCAAAGCTAAAGCGCCATTTAGACACAAAACACCTGGCCTTTGCAGAAAAACCTGTTGAGTATTTTCAACGAAAGCTACAAGAGCTGAGGGCATTACAAAAGTGCCGAACATCTTCTTGTTCAAAGCAAGAGCAGGGACTCCGAGCATCTTACCACGTAGCTCATCCTATTGCAGAAGACCTTATCTTACCTGCCGCCATTGAAATGGCCAGAGAGGTCCTGGATCAATCGGCTGCAGATAAATTGAAGACAATTCCACTATCCAATGACATGATATGCAGGAGGATTCAAGAAATGTCAGGTGAGAGAGCTTCCCACCACTACTACTGCAAAAGACATTTTCAGTACTTTGGATTCATACTTGGGTTCGGTGTGCCTGATATGGGATATGTGTGTCAGAATCACAACCGAGGGTGCAGCCTGCATGACTGGAAAGCACTCAGGGGTGGTGAAGAGAATTCTTGAAAAGGCACCAAATGCGGTTTGGAACCATTGTTTTTTGCACAGGGAGGCATTATCAGCCAAGGATATGGTGCCAGTGCTTCACAAAACTTTGAAAGAGGCTGTCAAAGTGGTGAAATACATTAAACGGAGTGCCAAACATGCCAGGTGTTTTCAGAAGCTGTGCATAGACCTGGGCAGTGAACATGTACAGGTGCTGTATCATGCGGCAGTGCGCTGGCTTTCCAGGGGCAAAGTTCTCTCACGTTTATACGAACTGAGAACGGAAATCGCGGCCATCTTCTCAGAGTGCAACTCGACTCTTGCCGATCTGTTAAACAGTGACATGTGGCTTGCACAAGTTGCTTATCTTGCAGATGTGTTTGAGCAGCTGAACACATTAAATGTGTCTATGCAAGGGAAGGGACACATTATTTTTTTTAAAAAAAAGAGACTTTCAAAAAGAAAATGGCATTGTGGAAAAGTCATGTTTTTGATTTGATATGTTCTCCAATGCTAGTCATGAGCTTACACACCTGCACTCCACAGGCAGAAATGAACTGAAGAACACTATAGTAGCACATCTCAGAAAGCTGCAGGAACGTTTTAAAGACTACTTCCCAGAGCAGCACAGGGATGACGGCTGGATACGCAATCCCTTTGGAATTGATTTGGAAAGCATCATGTTGCCAAGCAATGAAGAAAGTCAGCTCGTAGATGCAATCAAATGCTACATTTTATTTTTACTTAGCTACCCCTCTCGCAGTTTTGGTGTAATGTATTGATGAATATCCTTCCATCTCAACCCATGCCATCAACGTTTTACTACCATTCAGCACAACTTATCTTTGTGAAAGTGGCTTCTCAACTCTGGTTCAGTTAAAGACAAAGCATAGAAACAGAATGGACATTGAACTTCTCCTCAGTTGCTTTGTCTACCATCACCCCAGACTTTGAGACACTCCTCAAAAGCAAAAAGCATCCCAGTTTTCCTATTAGTTCTACCTCATATGTTTCAATGACTGTTTGTTTATTTTTTATTGAGTTTTTGCCTCAATGGCACTTTCATTTCACTAGCGCTGTGATTATTGCACAATTAATTTTCACTAGCGCTGTGATTACTGCACTATTCATTGTGCTAAGTATCCGTTTGTTTGTTTACTGTTTGTTTACTGTTTAAAAAGTGCATAAATATATATATATATATATATATATATATTATATATATATGCACTTTATTTTGTGGAATATTGCACATGTTGTTTTATGGAATAAATGATATGTTTCGGAAATTAAATTATTTTTGGGTTGTGACTTTATTACCAAAGACAAATGTGGGTCCTGAAGATACATGGGTTGAGAACCTGGTCTATGCTAACCCCACCACTGCTCTCACCAACCAGTAGCATAAGAAAAATAAATCCCTAAAACTCTAACCCCCTGCTCGTTTCACCAAGATGCACCTCAGCTTCATCAGGGCGAGGAATCACTAAGGGGAAAACCCAGCTTTGGCGCCAGGATTTAACCCGGACAGGGATAGGTTCCCGCCATGTTACGTCTGCAGAGATGAGGATGAAACTAGAAGATTGAAGATAGAAGATAAAACCGAACGGAGAAGATAAATGATAGAAGAGTGAGTGAGTGAATGTGGGTACTGGGCAACGAATCCCCTTCCCAAATTAAAAATGCTGCCGAAAACGAACCAAAAAATTAATCCAAATATTTTTTGCTCACTTGCACATGTCTAACATAGAGTATTTCCTGGTATTTGAGTAAAAACTGAATCACCTTGATTCCTTTTCATTTATCTGTTACATTTTACCTGTTGTGCTGAAATAGAATGGCAAATGAGAAGTCTTGAGGGAATATAATTATTGAAGGGAATTTTGTTTTGTCCAATTTTCTTCAGCAGCATATAAAGTATGTTGTACCCAATAAAGTTTTTGAGGGGTTTGTTCCTGTCATATAGGTATTTGTTTTTACATTAGAGAGAAATTACAGATGTTATATTTTTATGTAATTCTTGCCCTCAGGTAAGCAGATATAATTTTAGTCTAGTCCTCTGAGTGACAAACAGATTACAGGATCCCCATTTAAGAATGTATGACTGGACCCTCATTTAAAATAAGGTTTTCACTAGTATCATTACTAATTTTTCAAAGAAACACATTGGTGTGTATTATATTTGTTTACAATAACCTTACTGAAGTAAAAAAGACTACTAATTGTGTAAGTGTGTAATGACACTGGCTGAAGGGTAGACAGAAAACAGCCACCAATGATCTAAAAACTAACCCAGTATGCAGTTAAATGGATTAAGTCCTAATCTGCTGTGCACTTAATTGGATCAACTAATAATCCAGTTAGTATGGATCCAGTAGACACCAGTATTTGTCCTGTATACACATAGGGCGGATGCAAGGATTTTTGCCACCTTATGCAAAACCTCATTTTGACGTCACCTTGGGTCTGCTCCTTGTATCCTGCCTCCTCTGTTTAATGCCCATTTATACCTCACTTCCATTAAACTTGGAGCTGAGTCAGGTGACAGCATCATCCACATGACCCCCTTGTGTTGACAGGGCCTAAATTTACAGTCACAAAATGGAGGAGCTGGAGCCAGGTGGACTATTCAGGAATACTCACTTTCTTACTTACTCTCACAAGTGCATTACCACAGACAGTGACACAGCATGACTTTCAATATAAAGTTAGTCTGACACAGATGGTGGTACAGCATGACTCCTATCATTATATAGTGATCCAAACACAGAGGCTGGTACAGCATAACTTCCATCACTTTATACTGAGTCAGGCACTGATGGAGGTACAGCATGACTCCCATCAGCCATACATTGATGGTGGTATAACATTACTCCCATCGCTATATACTGAGCCAGGCATTAGGATGTTAAACATCCAGGTCTTGAAGGGGTTAAAATTACCACATGACACAGACATTTGATATAATTTAAATGTTATGTAAAATATTTAGTATATTATCATTCCATGATAAAAGTGTATTAAAGAAATATAAAAAAATCTAAAACTGCACATTTTTTTTCAAAAATAATCCCAAATAAGTAAATACAAGAACAGATAGGCTTCACGTGATTACTGTAAAGGCTATCATTAATTTAACAATTTTTTAAGAAATACCTGTATTAGCAGCAATAAAAATAATACAAAAAAAATTATCATTCAAGGAAAATACAAAAATATGAACATATCATATTTGCTCGAATATAAGGCAAGGTTTTACCGCAGTGCTGCAGGGGACCTGGATCCCCCACTCTGGCAGCCGGTGAACGTCTGCGTGATGCGCGCACATAACCTCTGCATCTGCGCACCACTTCCGCTGGGGCCTCTATGACGGAGAGCCGGCATGACATGGCCATCCGGTGCTCAGTCACAGAAGCCCCAGCGAAAGTGGCCGGCAGCAGCACAGGTTGTCTACACCCAACACACAGATGTCCATCAGCTACCCCCACTAGACACTAGACAGGGAGTCTGGAGCATGGGGGACAAGTCTGGGGATATATTGGCAAGTCTGAGGGGCAGAGTGGCATATCTCACGGAAATAAGGCATATCTGGGGGATATAAGGCATATTTGGGGGGCAGAGTGGCATATCAGGGAGGCAGAGTGGCATATAGGCAGTATAAGGCATATCTGGGGGCAGAGTGGCATATAGGAGTATACGGCATATCCAGGGAGGCAGAGTGGCATATAGGGGGGTATAAGGCATATCGGGGGGGGCAGTGGCAAGCCTGGGGCAGAAATGCATAACTGGGGGTCAGGTTGCAAATAAAAGGAAATAAAGACAAGAAATGCATAGAACTATAGAGTGGTCCATTTAAAACTATGTTTGAAGTGAAAGCTTAAACACACAATGAAGTATGTATTGAAATTACCATCATAATTCCTTTGATGTTTTTTTGTTCGCACAAGCAGATGTTTAACATAAGGAAAAGGGGACAGCTGCCCAGGGCCTATACACCCTTACGTGCCTTTTTCTTCATTGATTGTCTTTTACTGCCCAGGCTGCTCTATGTTACAAATTAGAGACAGAAGTTAAATAAAACTAAGAAGAAAATGATTATTAATGTGTTTCATAGAATCCATAGTTTCGTAGTGTTAGCAATTCCAATGGCTATGATTAAGTTGTAAATAAAGTATACCCAGCAATTGTCATTCTAAAAACTCCTATCTAAGGCAGAAATATTGGGGATTCTGCTACACTATATGGTAGTGCAAAGTACCACAAATTTGGTGAGTCCTATCTAATTTTTACATGGCTATATTTTGCTTAATAAGGAGCTGAATCTGTGAGGTTGCACTGCATTTTAACTCAAATGAGAGGGTCAAGCAATTTAAAGCCTTCTCTGGACACCATTAGTGAGCACCTGTGTGGTCATTAACGCAAGGAGCGAGGAGGGGGTTCTGTTCACAGGTATGTTTTGTTTCATCCTTGGAAACTTTTCTTAATGACTGGCAGAAACAAGACCTAACTGGTATTACTGCTGGAACCCACAAAACAAAAACATCTACATGCACATACATAAGTCTATCTATTAAAGAAGACCTAGAACATTTACATCAATATAACCATCCTCAACCAACTAGTAAGCTACCTAAGAAATTGGAACTTCCCCATTTTGCTTGGACGAGTCTGGCTGATATAATTAAAACGAATAAGTCTCTTAGGTCCCTCAATCTTAATTCTTTGGTCTGAGGCAAGGGAGGTCAGGATTAGCAGTTATTACCTTTCTAGGCTCAAATCTGATGGAGAAATGGCTTTTCTAGATGTTGGGTGATACTTTTAGACTGTGTCTCCCTCCTGGATGCGGAGCTGTCACTCTTACATCTCCAGGTTTTTAGACAGTTAGAGCAGACAAACTCTCTCATCTGTTTTGCCCTGGTTGACACCCACCCATAGACCTAGATCATGTCTCTCCTACCCTTAGATCCAATTAACATCATTTGGGCTCTATCAATCTCTTATGACACCTCTAAACTCAAGTTACACATAACCTAGCCTTTCTTGAACACCTATACCATAGACCTTTTCTTACTTTAGTACCTGAAGGTCTTTTGACTATATGGGTAAGACACTTCTTAGAAGGGGCAATTTTAAGACTTGGAAACCATGTGTCTCAGTCACCTGATCCCATTGTTGAGCAGATTTATCTACTCTCAAATTCAGGCTTTCATGTCCTATTTCGTGCCATTGGGCTAGCTGAGGCACAACACTGGAACACAGCTGAGGCACAACACTGTTAAAGGGTCTCTCCCAACTCACTATCATTCCCTTATGTATGAAAACATCCCTCTCTAACTCTGTACTTTATTACTTTAGACTTCCTAGACTATATTAGACTAAAAACAGGGACTATATTAGACTAAAAACAGGGACCTCGGCACTCCTCTTTCACTAAAACAAAATATTTCTTCATGTTTATGTTGCTTGGCTACAGGGTAAAACACCTTCCACATCTGGTGGGCTAACCTCAAGATTAATATTTTTTTATCAGCCAATCACATGGCAGCAACTCAATGCATTTAGCAACTTGCTGAAGTTCATATTGTGCATCAGAATGAGAAAGAAAGGGGATTGAAGTGACTTTGAACGCCATGGTTGTTGATGCTAGACAGGCTGGTCAGACCAGCCCCGGAGCATGAAATAGGTGTAGGGGCACCATGACCGGGGAAGGAACGAGGAGCACCCCATGACCTAACAAGGGGTTAAAATATTGGTTAGATACATACATCCTCTGTGACTACTTGGCCCCTGTGTGAACTTTTGCCCCCACACTCTGAATGTTCAGGAACAGGAAGAAGGGGAGGGCACTGGGTGTCATCAACTAAATAAATTTGGGGACCTGCTCACAGATGAGCTTGTAGGTTTTTAAGTAGGCGAAATTCCCACCCTCCCTTCCCTCTTTTTATTGTTATATCGTCTTGTGTGGCGGTTGGTGTTTATATTTTGGTCATTGTTAATATGTGGTTGGCTGGTTCGGTGCTTGAGACAACTATCTAAGGTATAGTTGTACTCGTGGTGCACATGCCTCAGGGCGGAAGTGCAGAACACTCCCTGGGCGCCTTGCTCAGGTGATACGTTGGGTGACGTGTGGTTGCTGGGCTTTGGACGCCGGCAGCCTCTACAGGTGACGTGGTTTGATACGCCCTTACCAGCCCTATAGATGTACGGTGTTATATGGTTGGCTTGTAGCCAAAAAAATTGTGGTTTATAACGTTTAAGAAATATGATAATGAGTGTCACGGTTGGGGGATAATACTGGGATTTTGACCGTGGCCAAATTTATCCAAAAATCGAACAATAAAGCAATTTTTAATTACATGCATTGTCTATGTGTTTTATTTGGGGAATGGGGCCCAAGTTGACGATACTAAGGTCAAGAGTTTTTCAGAAACTGCTGATATACTGTAATTTGCACGCACAACCATCTCTAGTGTTTACAGAGGATAGTCTGAAAAAGAGAAAGTATCCAGTGAGCAGCAGTTTTGTGGACGAAAACCCCTTGTTGATGTCAGAGGTCAGAGGAGAATGGGAAGACTGGTTCGAGATGACAGAAAGGCAGCAGTAACTCAAATAACCACTTGTTACAACCAAGGTATGCAGGATACCATCTCTGAGTGCACAACACGTTGATCTTTGAAGCATATGGGCTACAGCAGCAGAAGACCAGTGCCACTTCCGTAAGCTAAGAACAAGAAACTGAGGCTACAATTTAGACAGGCTCACCAAAATTGGACAATGGAAGACTGGAAGAACGTTGCCTGGTCTGATGAGGTTCGATTCCAGCTGCGACATTCAGGGTGAGACTTTGGTGTAAAAAACATGAAAGCATGGATCCATCCTGCCTTGTATCAACAGTTGATGGTGGTGATGTAATGGTGTGGGGGACATTTTCTTGGCACCCTTAGTACCAATTAGTACCAATTGAGCATTGTTTAAACGTCACAGCCTACCTGAGTATTGTTGCTGACCATCTCCATCCCTTTATGACCACAGTGCACCCATCTTCTGATGGCTTCTTCCAGCAGGACAATGCACCTTGTCACAAAGATCACATAATCTCAGACTGGTTTCTTGAACTTGATAATGAGTCCACTGTACTCCAATGGCCTCCACAGTCACCAGATCTCAATCCAATAGAGAACCTTTGGGATGTGGTGGAACGGAAGATTTGCATCGTGGATGTGCAGCTGACAAATCTGCAGCAACTGCGTGATGCCATCATATCGATATGGACCAAAATCTCTGAGGAATGTTTCCATCACCTTGTAGAAATTTTGCCATGAAGAATGAAGGCAGTTCTGAAGGCAAAAGGGGGTCCAACCCGATACCAGCAAGGTGTACCTAATAAAGTGGCCAGTGAGTGTAAACCTACCTTTTCTTGTGATTTAGGGTGTGGTTTAATGTTTTGTTTACTTTTTTACATAATTTACTTAATAAATGTGTATAGTTTTTGTTGACAGTTATTCAACATTTGAATTGGCTCTATGTGCAAATTGTGAATTATAATGAATTGTAATATATAATTATAATGTATTAATAATAATAATAACATAGACAGCATCCCCCCCTCTATGAACTCAGGCGGTAGTAGAACCTGTTCATTTAGTTGGTCTGCTTTATACTGATAGCAGACTTTATAGAAGTCTTTATAGAAGAGGAGTATAAGAGTATGTATCATATCCCTTGAGGGGAGAGGAGAGCGTTAAGAGAGGGGCTTATACCTGTGTAAAGCTCTTCATATATTCTGTATAACTACACACTAGAGATTGTGTTTCAGTTCAGTTGTCAGATCATGTCCATATTCAGATTGAAGTTGGAAGCTTAGAATATGTTTGGTAAAGATTTACATATTTCTGTTGAAACGGTCTTCTCTATCTGTTGCTGGGCTGCATCCCACATAGTCCCTATCACTCTGTGTGTGGAGTGGTTCAGTGTTTCACCTGGAGGACTGCAGGGGCAAGAAAAGAAGTGGAGTTGCAGGGAAGAAGACACGAATGCGGTTGGCAGAGAAGGTAGGGTGACCTTGAGAGAGAGAGAATTTCCAGAAGACTTGGAACTTTGTACTTGTGGGGGCGGAACCATTACCTCCCCCTTTTAGGACACCATTGCGTTTCATGTATTTCTATGGTTACAAAAGAAGGAGCTACTTGCCCTGACAAAATAATATGTAAAAGCTGACTGGGCAACCTGCTTATCATGGTGTCCAATGAAACAGCATATTAAGCACAATACAGTTTATTTTCCAATTAAATTATCAATCCATATGTTAAAGGCATACTTGAGTCCATTTGGAATAGACTCCATTTAGCAAACAACCTGACAAACCCATGCATGTATGGTATCACTGTACTCAGGAGATGTTGCTGAACACATATTGAGGTGATGTGTGAAAGTGACATATACGGGTATTCATACTAAAGTACTATTTGAGTGAAAAAATACTACTGCTAGAATTTGTGCATGCAAAGGGTTAAAATACCAGCACTTGAAATACCTTGAGGTGTCTAGGGGGTAAGATGAATTTGCCGGCTTCAAAGATGTCCCAAATGGGAGCAGATTTGGAAAAAATATTTTGAAATAGCAAACCGCTACTTATACTTGTTGCCTTATAACTTGCAAAAAAAAAGAAAAAAATCTAAATATTGGGTTTTTGTTTTGAAAATATATATATAGCTTCTGTGGGTGCACTAAATGAAAGATGAGAAAGTTACAGCAAAAACGAGCACCGCAAATGTGTTTAAGCATCCTTGGTCAGGAAGGGTACAAAAAGAAAAAAAAGCAGCCTTTTCCTTAATGGGTCAACAAACTGTTGCATGCTTTTGTGTCACGCAAAGTGTTCCTAGCAAAAATTCTGAACAAGACAAAAATCTTGTTTTATGAATGAGTTATTTCTGGGAAGGGTGTGTTTACTCAAGAGCAGCAATAATGATGTTTCCATTTAGTTTCAAAAGTGTCAATTCAGCATAACAGATGAAACAGCACCATTGACCCTTTCAATGTTAATGTACACACATAGTGAACTGGGGCTCCTGAAGAGAAGTGGATGCTGTAGACTGACCACAAACTATTTCACAGTTCCATGTTTACATGCCCCTATTAATGTAAAAAAAATACACGCATTTATTTATGTATACATATATATATATATATATATATGTATACTGTGTATATTTATATATATATAATATCTCACCAAAGTGAGTTCACCCCTCACATTTTTGTAAATATTTTACACTCTTATTACACTCTGCTACAATGTAAAGTAGTGAGTGTACAGCCTGTATAACAGTGTAAATTTGCTGTCCCCTCACAATAACTCAACACACAGCCATTAATCCAAGGGTGTCCAAGCTGCCAGCCACTTAGCTGAAAGAGCATTGTGGGAGATGTAGTACTGCAGCAGCTGGAAGGCCATAGGTTGGACACCCCTGCATTAATGTCTAAACCTTGGCAACAAAAGTGAGTACACCCCTAAGTGGAAATGTCCAAATTGGGCCCAATTAGCCATTTCCCCTCCCTGGTGTCATGTGACTCGTTAGTGTTACAAGGTCTCAGGTGTGAATGGGGAGCAGGTGTGTTAAATTTGGTGTTAACGCTCTTACACTATCTCATACTGGTCACTGAAAGTTCAACATGGCATCTCATGGCAAAGAACTCTCTGAGGATCTGAAAAAAAAATGTTGCTCTACATAAAGATGGCCTAGAGCTATAAGAAGATTGCCAAGACCCTGAAACTCAGCTGCAGCACGGTGGGCAAGACCATACAGCGGTTTCACAGGACAGGTTCCACTCAGAACAGGCCGTGCCATGGTCGACCAAAGAAGTTGAGTGCACGTGCTCAGTGTCATATCCAGAGGTTGTCTTTGGGAAATAGACGTATGAGTGCTGCTATCATCACTGCAGAGGTTTAAGGGGTGGGGGTCAGCCTGTCAGTGCTCAGACCATACGCTGCACACTGCATCAAATTGGTTTGCATGGCTGTCGTCCCAGAAGGAAGCCCCGTCTAGAGATGACGTACAAGAAAGCCCGCAGTTTGCTGAAGACAAGCAGACTAAGGACATGGATTACTGGAACCATGTCCTGTGGTCCGATGAGACCAAGATAAACTTATTTGGTTCAGATGGTGTCAAGCGTACAAAGACAAGAGTGTCTTGCCTACAGTCAAGCATGGTTGTGGGAGTGTCATGGTCTGTGCCTGCATGAGTGCTGCTGGCACTGAGGAGCTACAGTTCATTGAGTGAACCATGAATGCCAACATGTACTGTGACATCTGACGCAGAGCATGATCCCCTTCCTTCAGAGACTGGGCTGCAGGCAGTATTCCAACATCATAACAACCCCAAACACACCTCCAAGACGATGACTGCCTTGTTAAAGAAGCGGAGGGTAAAGGTGATGGACGGAACAAGCATGTCTCCAGACCTAAACCCTATTGAGCATCTGTGGGGCATCCTCAAACAGAAGGTGGGGGAGCACAAGGTCTCTAACATCCACCAGCTCCATGATGTCATCATGGAGGAGTGGAAGAGGATACCAGTGGCAACCTGTGAAGCTCTGCTGAACTCCATGCCCAAGAGGGTTAAGGCAGTGCTGGAAAATAATGGTGGCCACACTAAATATTGACACTTTGGGCCCAATTTGGACATTTCCACTTAGGTGTGTACTCACTTTTGTTGCCAAGGTTTAGACATTAATGGCTGTGTGTTGAGTTATTTTGCGGGGACAGCAAATTTACACTGTTATACAGCCTGTACACTCACTACTTTACATTGTAGCAGAGTGTCATTTCTTCAGTGTTCTCACATGAAAAAATATAATACAATATTCACAAAAATGTGAGGGGTGTAATCACTTTTGTGAGATACTGTATATATACACACACTCACATAATGTAGTATTTTAAAGTAAAGGGTTGGTTGGTGAGTGATTGTGGACTAACCCCGTCACCATACCTGGGAACTCTCCATGTTTCGGTCATAGGCACCAGACAGAGTGATAAGGGTGATGGAAGTAAGTCCTCAAAAGAGTTGCACCATGCATAGCAAAACAAATATACCTGTGGAAATATGCATTTTCTTCTTACATCTTTTTTCTTTTGCTTAATTATTGAATTTAACCCCTTCTTTTATGTGCCTACGCTGTTATATTCCTATTAGGTACTATTAACCAAATGGACTTTGTTGCAGCCTACAGGTATGTATTACTAAGTAAATTTATAAAATACTGTAATCAGACCAAAGTTTGCTTTAAACTAGGTATCTCTGAATATCGTAACTTGTCCTGAAAAAACTATTGTTTTCCTTGGTAAAGTGTAAATTGCTTATATGGTTGTCACCTAAATGTAATTATAGAAAAACGAAAAAATGATCCCACAAGGAGACAATGAATGTTTATTTATTCAGCCGGTTGTGAGAACCATTTGGTTGACATGATTAGGGAGTCACTAAAATGTGTACCTCCTCCTTTGTTGTCTCAATAATGCACAGGCTACAGCTGCTTAGAGTAGCCAATCACTGACAGAGTGATTTCTGTGCATGGGTACAGGGGGGGTTATTTGACCCCTTGGAACTCTCATGCAAGTCAGCACAGGCAAGTAGGACATGTGTTTGGCTGAAAACGTCTCCTGCCAACCAAAGAACTGGTGGGATCTGGGTTAAGACTTTCCTGTGTTAGATTAGTTAACATAAAACTCTGTTTGTATTAGGATTTACATAGTTCTAGTACAATGCAATACAACTCGTGCTATAACATCCTTTACCGTTAGGTAAGTATACAAAAGCTCAGTCTGGGTATTTTGTCTCCCCACATAAATGTAATAAATATTTTGGCTTAAAAAGAAAAGAATAAGAATTGGAAGGGTCTGTAACAAATAAAACACTTTGTATGGCCACCTCCCTACCCAAGAAATAATAGGTGTTTTCCAATCTACCAGTTCTTATGTACCTTGATTAACAGTGGCCTAAAATTCAAGGAACAATGTTGTTACATTAGAGTAAAACTGTACCCCTAAATATTTCAGAGATATTAAAAGGGCATAGCCATCTGAAATGACAAGAGCAGCTCTGTGAGTTTTAGACTTTCTAAAATTAATTTTAAAATAAGAGATTCCTTCATAAAACTAGGTAATGAAAGTTGTAGATTAGACACAAAAAAGTCATATGCATAGGCAACAATGTTGTGGTTTGAACATTGAGTTGAAATGTTGTGATTTGCTGTTCTTTTGTATATATTGAATATGCTTGTCTTTTTTTAACATGTATTATATGTATGTTGACAAAAAACCTTTCCCGTTTCCCCTCCCCTTTTCTTTTGTTTTATTCAGAGTATTCTGTTCAAGTATGCTTTTGTATTTACTATGTATAATTTTGTATTTGTTATGTTACAAATATTTTGTTTTTTTCTATTTCCTAATGGATCCTATCAATGGTTAAAAGACAGTACAAAAACAAGGGAGTAAGGGCACCCATGTCTTGTCCCTTTCAATTTTGTCAATGAAACAGAAAGAAAGCCATTCACCCTAACCCTACAGTGTAGGGTGGAAATCCAAGTTGTCATCTGGGGACCAAACCTATACCAGACTATCCTCAAAAGTCTTTTTTCATCAGTGAGCAGCAAAACAGCCTGGCACGACCTAGAGCCCCTAGTCAACACATGCAATGCCCTAGCGGTATTATCCCATGCATCTCTACCACATACAAAGCCCACTTGGTGTCCTTGCCAATATTTGGACCTTAGTCAATAAAGTAATAGTACTATAGTTGTAAAAGGAAGTAGGGTCCTTACCACTACATAGTAATTGTGGCTTCGAAGCTTAGCCCCGTTTTGCCTCAGTGAGTGGATGTGGTAAGGCCGAATCCAGTAGGAGAGTCAGAAGTCAGAGTCAGAACAAGCCAGTCAGTACCAGGAGATCTTGATTAGGAGCCAAATCAGGAGCCAAGAGCTAGCTCAGGACAAGCCGGGTCAAAACGGGTAGAATTCAACAGGGAACAGAAAGGAAGCAGAGACACAACAAAGCTGAATACACTTCAGTACAAGGGCCCAGACTGAAGGGCAGACCAGGTATATAAGGGCAAGGCTACATTCAGGTAACGTGGCTCACCTGATACAAATAAGTAGCGGGTGCTCCAGACCACCACTTCCTTTCCTGTTCTCCCACCTTGTATCCCACTCATTTCCTTGCCCCCAAAAACCTTGCCTAACCAAAGGCCTTAGCTCTATTAACTCTCAGACATTCTCAACCTTCCTCTCCTCTCTCTTATCTCATATGTGTCTTGCCCTAAAAACTCTACATCTCTCTATAACTCCACCATCACATCTGCTCTTGAGATTATAGCCCCAGCTACTACTCATGCTTCACAACAGGCATGTTTCCAACCCTGGCACACAACTGTAAGCCAACACCTTTGACGCTGCTCCCACACTGCTGAACGCAGTTGGCAGAAGTCTCATTCAATGTCTGACTTTCTGCACTATAAATTCGTGCTACATTCCTACTACTCTGCTCTTAACCTTGCTAAGGAAAACAACTTCACCTCCCTGATCTCTTCCCTGTCTCATAACCCTAAACGCCTCTTTAGTACTTTCAATTCCCTTCTTCTACCTATCACAACTACACCTTCCAGTAACCTTAATGCATTAGACTTTGCCACATAGTTTAATACAATTGAAATTTAATACAATTGAAGTTATCAGAAAATATAAAATATCTCGCCCTCCATTTGACTAGGAGCCCTCCATCCAATGAACTCTTCTTCCTTATCTACGTTAAACAAATTATCTTCAATTCTGTCACTGAAAAGGAGGTTCGTGTTCTTCTGCTTTCCTCTTGTTCAACCACATGTCCCTTGTCCTGATCCCTTCTCATCTTACCCAGTCCCCTTCATCTACTCTTGTCCCTACTGTAGCTCATATCTTCAACCTCTCCTTTTCTACTGGATCAGTCCCATCCTCCTTCAAGTGTGCTACTATAACTCCTATCCTCAAAAAGACCTTCCTGGACCTGACTGATCAAATTACCATCCTATCTCTCTACTTCCTCTTGCCCCAAGCTTCTTGAAAAAATTGTTTATACCCAATTAAGTTTCTTGATTCCACCTCCTTACTTGACCCTGTTCAATCTGGGTTTTGCCCTTGATATTCTACTGAGACCCCCCTTACTAAAGTTACTAATGACCTACTCCCTGCTACATCAAAGGGCCACTACTCCCTCAAACTCTTCATGATCTTGGTCTCTGTGACACTGCTCTCTTCTGCTTCACATCCTACCTTTCTGATCATACCTTAAGCATCTCTGTCTCTAGTTACACTTCCCCTCCTCCTCTCAATCGGGGTACCCCAAGGCTCAGTTCTAGGACCCTTTCTGTTCTCCTTTTAAATTACCTCAGTTGGCAAACTAATCTCAACTTTTTGCTTTCAATACCACCTGTGTGCTGATGACACCCATATCTACCTATCCTCTCCTGATCTCTTAGGATCTCTTAGACTGTATAACTGCTTTGCATCTGTCTTTAACTGGATGTCCGCATGCTTCCTAAAACTCAATCTCACCAAAACCAAACTCCGGATATTTCCTCCCTCCAATGCAAGCATTCCCTTACCAGTTTCCCTTAATGTCAATGGTGCAATCGTCTCCCCGTCCTCGCACGCTTACTGCCTTGATGTCACATTCAGTCTCTCAAAAAACAGCTGTTTCCATCTTAAAAACATTGCCAGCATTAATCCCTTCCTAACACAAGATGCCACCAAGGCTTTTTTCCATGCCGCTTGCGAGCAGGGCTCTCTCCACCTAATGTACCGGTTTGTCTTAGTCTGTCAATCCTAGTCTTGTCATACCCCTTGAATATATGAATTGCATTAAGCGCTGTGTAATTTGTTGGCACTATATGAATATCTTCATTATCTTCCACCTTGGCTGTTCTAATCCTGTCTCCCTCTTACAAGTCTCACTCCTCTACAATCCACCATGAAGGCTGAGATTTGACATTGACCTCTGATTTATTCCTTAATAGTGTTGTGAAGTTGGTTGAAAAGACTCCTATTTTAACATGCTGCTAGTAGGATCTCCTTTGATAGGGTGGAGGCCAATGGGTCTGCATCTAAATCCACCCTACAAGAACTGACAAGCCATCTTGCAATAGTGTGCCAATCTTTAGTACAAAACACCATCTCACTGTGCTCAGGGCTGGTGCTTTTGACCCACGAGAGGGTCCTGGGGTCACTGCACATCTCTTGGAGGGTGCCCCATAGTGGAAGTAACATCCCATGTTGAGTGTAGGTGCAGAGCCTGTTGCATGTCACTCTCACAGTGCTGGCTGGCCATGACCCCCCTCTGGGAGCCTGGCCTTTGTAACCAAAAAAAAATCAGGTGCAATTCTGTTTGATGATGAAAGTTGTATGGGGATTGCATGGGCAGGGCACAGCACTATACAATATATATTTTTTCATTTCAGACTTATCCTCTAATTCAGGATTTCGGTCCTTGCAAGTATCAGTATGTTTGTAAGGGAGTCTGATTTGGCAGGTGCTCTCCACCGGCCAGCTTATCCCTCTGTAATTTGGGAGTGAATAGATTCTATCCACACTTAGAGGTTCAGAAATCATACTTAAGAATCAATATTGTGGTCATACACCTACAATGATCTGCTATAAGAGTAGTCTGCTATAGACTAGGTAGAATTGGGACTGGGAATGAAAAGCAGCCCTGGAAACATTCTGAGACCAGCCCCATATAGTTTATCTCGCGGTCAAGCTCTTGTACCCACACGCACCCCTTATACATAACCGAGTCACACTATTTGCCATACAAATAACTATAAAACATTCTTTTTATCTCCTTATTTGTATTAACCCCTTAAAGACAAAGCCTGTACATGTACAGGCTCAAAATGCATTGTTTTCAATTGGTCTAGGGACCGTCCATTGTCCTTAAGGGGTTAAAATGCCAGAAAGTGAAAGTGTTAAAAAGCCCTAATAAATTAAATACATTAGATATAATGGAATCAAAACATTTGCTACTGCTAAAATTTTTAGATTAAAAAGTTCCATTTTATTCAGTGTAACAAAACAGTGATCACATTATTCTTCGCGGTATTCTTGCAAGAAACTTGTATTTCTTTATTAATTCATGTCAACTATTATTTCATATTTAATAAAAGCTATGATTGAAGTTAATATTTTTTTGTTTTTATTTCCTTTTATTTGCCAACCTGCCCCCCTCCAGTTATGCACATCTGCCCCCAGGCTTGCCACTCTGCCCCCTTTTTTGAATGTTGATCTGCCAGCTGCCCAGCCCACCGGGAAATTTCCCGGTATCCCGGTGGGCCAGTCCGGCCCTGGGTAGAATGCTAGATAACGTTTAATAAATATATATGGTCTTGAGTACTGTTTCTTTTAAATACTATTGGACATACATAAAAATAATATTGATTCTGATGTCTGTATTTATTACACTCTCATTGCAGTCTTAGCAGAACACAATGGTCAGGATTTATAACCTGTTATCATATAATTTTCTTTATTCTTTGCTGGAAGGATCATGCAATACTACTTCACTTTTCCACTATCATGAAATAATCGTTTGTTGTATATTTTATGAATTCTTTAAATTATGGTAACATTTGAATGCACTAGATTTTATTTATTATTAATTTAATTCTCTCCTAAATGTGGATTTTCTTTGTATAGCATGTGTAACTTCAGGGTGGCTTCAGACACACAAATGTTTGTTCACTAAAGGGAGCTTTAATATCAGACTTTGCAAGAAAGTTGAGGTTTCATTGACTTGACTTTACATCATGAAGTGCCAACCCCAGTGACTTTCTGCTACAAGAAGAGCTTGCCTGGCCCTGTATTATGCATGTGAAATCAGTTAAGTTTTACACATTATGCAGAGACACGCATGTTATTCTTTAGTGGTGTATTTTGGCTGATCTAAACATAACCCTAAGCAGCATACCAGCCACCCGAAGCACTTGTCTCAGTATATGACCCTTCAGTGCCGGGTAAGGTTGTATGGAGGTTATGGATATCTGATATAACCAACTGTAATGCACCAGGGGAGCCTAGTCGCCCAATAGGGTGATCTTCCCTCAGTTATGTGGCAGAGGGTCTGCTGTCCTGTCAGCCAAGGCATGATTATGCCAGTGTCATTCTTGCTGGAGAAACCTGCCATTGTTGGTCCCTCATAATGAAAAGTGAAGTAAGGGAGCTGAAATAACAAATCACATTGTGATCTTGAGGTTTGAGTTCATAATGTGACTCGTCGCAACGGTTTGCATCTTTATAGGCAAGGTATTCCACTTTTAAAACATAATTTTTGTAGCAGGAAAATTAACCAGGGGTGGACAAATCTATGCAGAAGCTCGGAGGCATACACACAATTTTAGGAATATACCTATGGAATATACCTAAGGCCAGTCTTAGTGGTTTGCAACCTGTGTGGCCAGATGAGGAGAAAATTAAGAGCTAAAATGGAAAGAGAAGCAGTAAAGAGACAGAGGAGGGGACATAAACAGAAATGGTAATTGGTGAGGTATACAGAAAGAGGAGGAGAGATAAAGGGAAATGTGGGGAAATAATGAGAATAAAGTTAAACAAGAAAAGGGGAGAGACATAAAGTATTGGCATGCACTTTAAACAATAGGCTAAACACAAACATCAACGCCTTTTATTAAAATAAAGGAATGGTTATATATAAATTCTATGTAATATTATGTTATAAGAATTGTGGATCAAAGCTGCTATTTAAGCTAGGAAAACAATGTAACCACTATCAGGATTAAGGAGGAAACAAAGGGGCAAATGCGAATTGAATAATAATGTATTGTCCTGCTTTATGTATTTATATATTATGTAGTGTATAAAAAAATAAATGAAATAAAAAAAAACAAAAAGAAGAGAAGGGTAGGAAGAAATGGGAGAGATAATGGGCAGTAAAGAGAAAGGATAGAAATGGACAGAAAGGCAGAGATCATGAGAAACAAGAGAGAGTGTGTTTGTATGCAAGTCGATGTAAGGGCAAGCAAGTGTGTATGCAATCTGGGTGCTGGGGCAAGCCATGTGGATGCAATACTGGTACTGAGTAAGCCCTATGGACGCAGTCCAGGTGCTGGGGCAATGTGAGCAATGTGGATGCTGTTCATGTGCAGACCTTTTGGACCTTTTGGTGCAAACCTGAATCTATGCCTGCAATATGGGGGTTCCATGCATTATGTATTCAATCTATACATTCAATGCATGTTTGCATGTGATTTTTCAATTGATCTATACATGCAACAAAATGTTTCCATGTTTTATTTAATTACTCTTTACTTGCAACACTGTCTTTCCTTGTGTTGCGAGAGAGGCGTGGTACAGTGAAGGAGGAGACAAATATTCTCTGGGTGTGATGATGAAGGGGGGTCACAGGGTACCTAAAAACCTAAGGCTGGCCCTGGATACACCAATGCAGAGTAATAAAAAATAGCCAGCTCTAAAATTGTAGGAGCTATGGCTACTTGGCACCTGTGTTCACTCAGCATTTTGGAATATAAGCTATAGAACTTACCTAATGAACCCATGCATGAAGCTAGGTTGGGTGCTTTTGGTACACTTGTTGGGTCAAGGCCAACCTGAATTTTAGTTTTGACATTATTACCTTCTGTACAAGGCACTGCATTTTTTGCCATATAATTGATTGTGTTTTCACTAAAATGAACAATGTGCAGAGTAATACAAGCATATGTGGTGCTGATTCACATAAAACAAAATAAATCATGCACATCAAAATGTTCAAACGGTCATTGGTGTTCTTAGTGTCCCAAAATGTTATAACTGCAGTTGTCACTTGAATTCTGCTGGTGTCTGAATTGGACCCTTTGATTTCTGGAACGACTTAAACAGTCTTTGCTTCAGCGTTCGTTCGTAAAGTCGCTGACTTATTTACTTTTCTTGTGACAAGCAAGCATCTCACCTGTTCCTGTCCATCATCCAGATTCCTTCCACCCCTACACCCCCCCCCACCTCATATAACGTCCGGTCATGCTTAATTCTAGGGAGTATGACTAGAACAGCTGATGGGGGAGGGTGGAGGAATCAGTTCTGTTCCTTTTGTCACCCCAATGCCACTAACAGCTGTCAAAGGGGGGTTGGGGTATGGAGCAGGAGGCAAGGAGTTGAAGCTGTGATTGAATGTAAGAGTTGTAAGCCCTACAGAAGGTATCGCACTGCAAATAGCAGAGCTCCTGTTCTCCTCCACCCCCTATCCTCCCTCCCTTCATGTCCCTCTCAGGCACACGCATGGCCAAAGGGGCTTCTCTTCTCTGATCAAGCCACCTGTCTCCCTTACCACCCCCATCCCACACCCATCCTGGACCCCCTCCTCTCTCCCAGCCCAGCTGTCCCGTATACACTCACAGATCCAGACTGTCCCGGTGTCTTCATATCTCTCTGCTACTCCTCTTGGCAGACGCTGCTACTAAAGAGCACTCCCTGCCCCATATTTATATCTATTCCCCATTCATGCCCCAGCTTCCCCTGTGATTAGTGAGAGACCGTTTGATATCCTTCCTCCCTTCCCCTACAAAAGTGGACCCCACAACAAGGGTTGCTGCTCACAGGGTGAGCTCTGACAGGAGCATGTTTGGTGTATACTGCATGGAATATCCTTATCCAGTTGTACAGGTAAGGCCTCTTTATTATACTCATTACCTCTAACTTCATATACTGTTTTAGATATCGCCTCTGATTGTTTTTTTCTGCTTCTGCTAAATAAATCCAGTTATATTAAAGTTCCCTCAACCTCCACTACAATTGTCATTAGACATTCATGACCTATATGAGGATATTATTTTCCACATTTCTTCCCCTTACATGTAAACAGAAAAAGGTTCAACATTTTCTTTATTCTACACTAATGTTAATTCTTGATCCAACTACCATGTCTCTGACACCTCAGTCGTGTATAAAGGGAATCCCCTCATCTACTAAAGCTCATATAGCTAAATCTGGATTCCACTCTAGGATGCATGGATTCTCCTTGAAGACCAACTTATAGTACAGCCTTGAGCATTACTACTCATTTTTGTAAATCTCAGTTCATCTTATTTAGGTAAACTTCATAAAACATAATATTTATGAGTGAAAATGTGCTTTCGACAACTGAAAGAAAACTTGTCAAAGTAAACTGTTCATCTGAAAGTCACACTTGTCCTGTATGTGTCCCTAAGGTTTTGAGATACTTGCTGATCTTATTTCATCACTGAGCTTTTTTTTAAGCATGATTATATAAGGCAAACGGAATATTTGTTTACAATCTTGTTGCATTTATTTAGATGTGCAAACCATTAATTCCTTTTCATATTAGTGGATACTATACTTTTTAGTCTGCATTAATATATACTATATTAATTTAGACAAATATATATGTATATATTTGTGTGTGGATGTTGAGTGATTGTAGCACCTGTGAAAGGGTACTAGTGACCTCTCTTTCATTGGCCTAATGGTAACCTAACTCTGGAGAATGTCCTGTGGCATGAGATTTGACGCTATAGAACTGCACCATGAGTAACTTGTCCTTGAAAAACATTGCCCTTGGATATTTGAAGAAGCACCAGTAAAAAGTTATAGGGAGATCTCTTCTTCAGATCTTCTTCAGATATGTTTCACAAAAATGTGAAAAATCCCTATTCTTTTATATATATGAATTTAGGATGACCTTAAATGTGTGATTTTGGCTATAAAAAAAAACTATCTTAAATGTATTTGTTAAAAATAGAAAAAAAAAGTAGCATTCGAAATTAAAACTGTGGCCTATGAGTAGCAGTTACATAATCTCAAATTCAATAACTAATTAATAATTTATGGGATCAGTTGAGGGATGGCAACATTCAACCAAGGTGGCAAATCCAGCCAGGTGGCTCAGTAATAAAAAAATGAAAAATACAAGCTCTCTCCAGTACTGTTAAAAATGTATTTACAGATTGAATAGAAAAACCTATAAATGGAGTTTAAAATTATCCATTCGTCGGTATCTAAAATCTTAATTAATCTTGGCACCCTGGTGGATATTTGTAGAATTTCAAAGAAAACACACAATGTTTCATGTAGTGGCACACATTCTTTACAACAGAGCAGTCAATGGAGGCAACTGTCCACTGGCCAGCCCAACCTCATATTATGTGTTCTGCAGGAATAACAAACACTGTGGATGGGTATTTATACCTAATGGGGTTCCAAAGTAGGATTGAATTTGAGGAGCTCACTCCAGAAAACAAATGCAGGCAGTGCGCTGTGATCAAAACAGCAGTGGGCTAGACAGAGACTGGTTCTCTGTATCAATGCATAGACTGATCTACTTTAATTGCAGACCTTTTTTTCCTATACCAAAGCATGGAAAGTTTCTCATTCCATGGCTTGAATATAGAGATAATGGGGACCCCTGTCCACAACTAGTGGGAACTCCACCCTGGTAAAAAACCTTTCATCTTGGATCTGGGGTAAGCAGGAAACACTGAACTTAGACTTGGGGTCTATTAATTAAGGGGAAAGAGGGCAGGAGACAGTTTCATCACCTTGACTTCACTATACATTATTAAGGCCCATGCTCAATAAGCTTCTGCTGTATAATCCACAGTCGAATCAGTGAGATTTCTCCAAAGTCTCCTCACCCATTATTGTATTCGTCATGCAGGACCAGCTAAGCCATTGTAGCTTCAGGAACCGGCCAATGTTGACGCTTTCTAATTAATAGTGAATTGCATTATACCAGACCAGCCAAGCTCTTCATACAGTAGGAGCTTTCGAGGACCTTCATAATATACACCGATCAGCCATAACATTATGACCACTGACAAGTGAAGTTAATAACACTGATAATCTTGTTATCATGACACCTGTCAGTGGGTGGGATATATTAGGCAGCAAGTGAACATTTCATCTTCAAAGTTGATGTGTTAGAAGTAGGAAAAATGGCCAAGCATAAGGATCTGAGACTGACAAGGGCCAAATTGTGATGGCTAAACGACCGGGTCAGAACATCTCCAAAACTGCAGGTCATGTGGGGTGTTCCATGTCTGCAGTGGTCAGTACCTATCAAAAGTAGTCCAAGGAAGGAAAAGCAGTTAACTGGTGACAGGATCATGTGCGGACATGACTCATTGATACACAAGGGGGAAGGCTGGCCCGTCTGGTCAAATCCAACAGACAAGTCACTGTAGCTCAAATTGCTTAAAAATGTAATGCTGGTTCTGATAGGAAGGTGTCTGAACACAGTGCATCGGTATTTGCCCATGTTGACTCCTGTCCACTGCCAAAAGTACCTACAATGGGCACATGAGCATAGGAACTGGACCACAGAGCAAAGGTGGCCTGGTCTGATGAATCACATTTTCTTTTACATCACATGAATGGCCTGGTGCGTGCGTCGCTTACCTGGAGAACACATGGCACCAGGAAGCATTCATGGAGGCCCACCTCGTAGCTTACAGTACTTAAAGGATCTGCTGCTAATGTTTCAGTGCCAGACACCACAGCACAGAGGTCTAGTGGGGTCCATGCCTTGATGGGTCAGAGCTGTTTTGGTGGCAAAAGTGTTATCTACATAATACATGGCTGATCGATGTATAATGAGGTCAAGGAGCTTTAACCACACCTATTTCAATGAATAGATCTCATTGTGTTTAAAGGAAAAGGTTTAAATATTCTTTGACCCTATAAATGACGATTAGCCGATCTTACAAGACTGAAATAACTATTAACTTGGAACTCTCTGCCCTATTCAAATCTGCCCTCTGCTACGCTCAAAGTAGCATACATTTGAAATCAAGGGGCCCTGTGCAAAATTGAGATAGAAATCAAAATGGGGTATACCTTGAACCTTTATTTGTATGTCTTCTCCGGTAATCCTAAAATTGCATTGGAGACTTTGCATGTTCCGGATTCACAGGAAGGAATGTTTTTAGACATGTCCGTATTGATATAGGTTTAGTTGGTATCCGACTGTCTGATAATTGCAGTGCTCATTGACAGTGTACTTTAAATGCCACAGAACACAACGTTTATCATGTTCAATCTTTTCATGACTAGGCATAATGGAAACAGAGGAGCTGAAGTGTCCTCAGACACAATCGTGAAGTTAATTACTGTTATGCAAGCTGCTAGGACCATTTCACATGCCCATGGTGATTGCAGTGTGGCCTCTAAAACATCTCCTGTAAAAACACACCAGGCTTCATAAATCTTAATATGTACAAGTTTACAAATTGGCAAATCCACAAATGGAGGTAGCCACTACTTTTCTAAAAGAAGAGACGTCTTAAAATAAAGATACATAAAGAAATAATTAAAATTAAGTAAAATAAGTGTGGCATTAGCAACTGTCACATTCTGCATTATTAAGCACTTATAAAATGTTTCTCCTGTGGTTCTTTATAGAACTGCCAGGTGAACATATTTTAAAATAATAATATTAACACTACAAGCTTTGCAGGTAGATCTCACAGTAAATTGCAAATTGTGTTTTTATTACACTGAAAATACAATGTGCTTTGAAATGTGTTAATTACAAATTCAGTTGTACATTGATATCAAACTGTTATCTTGTTAGTCACAAAAATATATATTCATGTTTGCTATCAATGTAATCTGTAGATAAGGCACAATTTTATATTGTTACTTTTGTTTATACTGATTTTGCTTGTCTACGGCATTATACAAACATTGTTATGTTCCGCACTGGGATAATGATGTGATGTCACATGTGGGCCGGGGTGCTTCACCTACATAAAGTGCCATTTCTCCTTTCCTTTTGCAACATGCCGTTCCTGATGCAGGCACTGTACCTGCTAAGCTGTCACGGCCATTATAAATGGCTGCAACATTTTGCCCATCTTAATTTGGGACTGTTGTGAAATGGGTCAAACCCACTCAAATCCATTTCATTTATACAGTATGAGGACATCAGCCAGGAAAATTAAGTATCAAATATAACACCTTATATGCTTATTGGTATTTTCCTGATGCATTAATGTTTTTTTGGCATCTCCATAAGGAAAGCTAGCCATGTGCAAAATAGCTTTTGAGGGTGCTACAGGAGAAAAATGGAGGAGCAGCATTGCCCAATGCTTCCTTTTTCTTATTTCATATTTATGTTTAAAACATTTTAAGCATGCCTCACCAAGGTATGTGTACTGTGTGCATGGCAGCAAAGTCTACTAATAATTGTGGCTGCTACTGTCAATAGTCATATAGGTTATTTTGCAAAAATTACCCTTTTCTGTTTGTCTTGACACAAAAAGGTGTCAGTGCTGACAAACTAGGAGTAGCTTGTGGCAAGGCATGGGACACGTCAAGTGTTTATCAATGCCTGATGTCATTGCCCTGATTCTGCAGGCGAATGCTGCTGATGTCATGCAAGGGTTCCTTTGCACCTCTTTAGGGGAAGCCGTGTGCCTCACCCATAGTTTATGCTCCACCTTCCAAGCATTTTTATGTTTTTCTCTTAAGTGTGTGGAGGACCAGTACTACTTATTAAATATGGTGCTAACAGGGTCTCTGTGTAGGTCATGCATGTGCATTAAATTATATATTTCATGTCAATGCTTATGGAGGGTTTTTTTTGCATCAATTAAGAGATATTCATTCTTTAAAATATGTGTTTATTATGTATAGCTATTTGGGTCTGGCATTCTGGAAAATTACCAGTGGCCATTGATTCAATTTTGTTATTTATCCTTCGAAATGTGCAACATGAGCTTACACCTTGTGTATTTTCAAGTACAGTCACGGATCAGCCATCTCACAAAAACCATCTATATATTTGAACTATGAGCAGAGATCGGTGCATACAGTTCCCTTTGTTTGTGCTCATAATGCTTATTATAAATATAGCGCTGGATGTTTCATTGCTGAGTTTTCATAGTGTCTTTTGGCCTGCTAATGGAACTCCTCCTCCTTCTATGCTGTGAAACAGCTTCCAGTCAAACAGAATGCAGCTCATATCTGTCTCAGCTCTGCTGCATTATCCTCTGTTGGAGGCTTGGCTAAGACATAAAAACTGCTGCTCCATGAATAATTTACCTCTGCGTCTAAATTAAAATTGTGTATTCCTGGCCCTCAAGGCAGATCTTTATCAGCAGCACATTGTACTGCTGAACATCTGTGACCTGGCCCTCCCCTTGAAAAAGTGATATTTCTGGGAAAAAAATGCAGGGCTGCATTACAATTTCTGATACAAGTATAAAATAAAATGTACCAGATTTCCCACGTGTTCACTAATCTCCCATGCTCACTTAAGTCTTATGCATGCTTGCTGTGATCCTTGCTATGTCGTCCATAAAAGAAACCGCTTTAGCAGGCCAGTTACCCTTCTAATCAGCACTGATGTCTAAACATCCTTAAGGTATGTGAAAACTAGGTATCATTTTAAGGTTTAATAGCTTTTCTGTGTACTTAGGAAGAGGTTAATGCAAATAAAATGTTACTGTTAATTTTCTTGCCAGGGCTGTTACTATGGAACGGTTTCGTGCTGGAGGTTCTTGAAATGTGTTTGTATTTTGTGTGCGAATCACCTGTATAAAACTATTGAGGAAAGAGTGCCCGTCAGGTATTTCTATTTTTAGTCTTTGAGACCTGCATCATAAATTATAGAATTACTGGCTTCACCACAGATCTATCGTATTAATACTCAGTATTGCATAATTAGTTCTTAAAAGCTAATGTTTTTAGTGAGGTATACAGGCCTAGGGCAGCAGGTCCCCCCCCCCAGAGCAAAACTTGGGAGCAGATTGCCCTATAGTGAGCTCACACTCCAGCTGCTGCAGCTGCTGAACGGGCTGGAGTGTTGGGCTTTCCATTTTTCAGTAAGGATAAGGCAAGCACATTGTTCTGCAGTGCGAATTGGTGAGAATAATCAGCCCGCCTCACCTTTGGATGGAACCGGCTCTTGTGCCAGATGGCCAGTCCGGCCCAGCTCTTGGACCAACATAACAGAAAACTTACCTGTTTTATCTACACAGGTGGCCAGAATACGCAAAACAAAACAAAAAAAACTGTACCTCTTACTTTACCAGAAACTTACATTTTAAAGTTCAATAGACTTGAACACATGCAATACTAATAATATATATATATATTCACACAAATGTAAATATTTTTATTTGATGCTACATTGGCGAAATTAACATGAGATGTTAGCAAAATAAAAACAGAATAAAAAAAATGGAAAATTAGTAAATGCCCCCCTCCCCGGCTTTAGACAGGTCACTGTCCCGTCCCCCCCCCCGTTGTTTTTTTTTGTTAATCTTTTGGAAGTGGTCTAAATCTTGTTAAAAGATCTAAAGATCTCAGTTAAACTGCTTTAATGCAAAACTAATGTCTCACCTAGTTGTCTCTTACGTGACCAATGCAACACCTGCCCAATGAAAGAATAATTTAACTCTTTGACACTTTACCGTATTTGCTCAAATATAAGACAAGTTTCTTCAGAGCAAATGCTTTAAAAAAATTAAAAATAGCCCTTGTCTTATATTCAAGGTCATCTTATAATCGGACCTCAAATATAGATCTGACTGTAAGAATAAGATCTAGACCTGGATCCTTCTCTCTGGCAGACGTCCACCGGCTGCCCCCAATAGACACCAGGGAGTCTGAAACATGGGGGACAAGGCTGTGGAAAAATTGGTAAATCAGGAGGGGGGCAAAGTGGCAAGCCTGGGGGCAGATGTGCATAAGTGGGGGGCAAGTTAGCAAATAAAAGGAATTAAAAACAGAAAATTCTCTTTTCGCAATCAGTTTTTATTAAATATGAAAAAATAGTTAACATGTAAATTAATATTTACAAGTAAAACTTTTTTCCTATAGGATAGTCTTATATTAAGGCTTTAATATTCAAATCTTGGGGCGGTCGAGCAAATACGGTAGAGGTGCGGTCTCGGATTATTCCTTCTTTAGCTGGTCCAACATAACATCACAAAAGCAATGCTTATTCTATTTTCTGTGTGATCAGAGTGCGAAAAGGGTCGTAGGGTATAAGAGCATCTGTCCCTTTAACTGACTCTGCATGTGTGGTATTGGTGTACTCTGAGAAGTTACTAAACAAATATAGCTCTTTCAATTACGTTTAACAGTCGCATCTAAAGAAATCCAAGGGTTGTTAGAAAAATGCACATTTTCTTTTTTTCATTTTTGAGACTCTCCCAAGCAGGGAGTTAACATTAGACAAGCTATTAAAGCAGTGTGTGCTCTACACTTAGATGGAATTTTTTTTATTATTTATTAGTCAGGAAATGGCTGCATATTATTATTTATTGTTTTATAGAGCGCCGTCATATATAACACGTTGCTGTACAATGGACGTAACGAGTAGTATAACAAAACATAATTTCACTTATGTAAACAATTGATGAGGGACCTCTAGCGAAATGTCCATTGTCACCCCATGAAGAGCCAATACCCTCACCCAGGGCAGGTTCCAGAATTGAAAAAGTCTGTGCAACCCATCCCACAAATCTAATTAATGGAGTGCCAGATATTAACATCCCTGACCCTACAGGTAAATCTGAGGATGATGGTCAGATTTGCTCCGCTTATGGGGAGGGGGGAAAAGGCCTTCAAAGTAAAATACTAAAAGTATTCGTGAGTGCATATTTAAGACCTATTCTGCTCTTGGTAGAAAGAGGCAGAACAGAATTGAAAGTTACAGGTATTTGTCCAGCTGCACTTGCATTGCACTGTTCACTGACACCCTAGCACTGGTTCTTCACCTTCTCGTATTATTTGACCTATTAGCCCAGGATATTGCCCCTGGAGAGGCTGGGAGGGATCCATAGCAGGGATAGCGAGTTCCCAGATGTTGCCATCCGTTGGATGCCCGTCACCGGAAGAGGCACTGGAGAAACAGACAGTTATAATTCTGCCCACGAGGAACCCTCCTTTCAAGTGATCTGCATATGTTTTCATCTACCCCTTATATAATTGAGAGACGCCCTTTTGAAATAGCCTAAGCTGTCCAATCACGTGTAAACAGGAGACTTCTTATAAGTATGGAAGCCTCCCCTTTATGTAGGGGTTGAGTGCTGATCAGCAGCCTTAGAAATAAAAAACAATTGATTGCTGCATAAAGGCAGGAATCATTGCATGAAGCAATGGCCAAATTTAACGTAACAGCACAGCAGAAACCTTTCATATAAAATATACAGACTTTGTTTACCTTATGCAATGCCCATGTGTATTTGATGAACATATCAACCCCTAAAATATAAAATACTGGAACATCAAGCAAATATAAAAAGAAGATATATTAATAATACCTTGTCCGTTCACTATAATAGCTGTCCACTATTCAGTGAAAGATGTTTGTTTCAAAAGAATATTATTCATGTTAAAAATGCATCAGTTATATAAACAAATCAAATGAATCATGATCTTTTTCAATATTAACCCTTTCAAATCAGAACATTAAAAAAATATTTATTGTTTAATATAGCACCATATTATATTGTGCAGCACCATACAATGGTAAACAGGACTTGAAAAGTAGTATATAACATAACAACTAGACTTGCAGAAATGGGCGAGGAGGACCCTGCTCAAACAAGCTTACATTCACCTATGTCAAAGCAATAATCATGTATATAAAAATACAGTATTCTAATTTGATAACACAACAAATTAAATTGTAAAACTTAATTTTTATCAATCCATGTTTATTCCTATGAGGGATAATGTTTTTTGGCCTCTTGATGACAAATTCCATACATGTATGGGCGCAAAATGCAATGTTCTTAATGGGTTTAAGTTAAGATAACTTTTGTACCCTGTTGCCCCCTCTCCAATGGTTTTTAACATGTTCAATCCCCAGAAAGAATAGATCTTTTCTTGCATATATTTATTTCTTAGGTTAAATACATTTTCATGATCAAGCAACATTTGATTTAAATAGCACATAACACTCTTTACTGACTATTGTGCAATTTATATCTCTACGACTGGATACTTTTTTGTGCATGTTAGATAGGGTAATAGTTACATTGTAATAAGTTTTGTCTTATTGGTCGCAACAATGTGACCAATAGAATTTTTCCATTACTTTGTTTAACATTATTAGCCCCTGAGGCAATTGGTTTGCAACGAAACGTAAAGGGCTATTTTTTCTTCTACTGATACTTTGCATATTCTCAACCAAATGGAGTACTGGCATCAACAGAATAACGCGTCCTCACTCCACGTCCGGGCTGCCTCCATTACATCTACGAACATATTCCATCTGTCCATTTGGCTTGAATGGCATTGCTCCCGCATTAGGATCCCCTGTAGGCAACTTCATTACTACATCTTAGCCGTCCACATAAGGAGAAACCTGGCCAGGAATAACTTTTACAAGCGTTGAAGCAGTTATATTTGTCAGAAATACACATTTTATTTGTGACTGTTTTAACTGTAGATTAAATTTTTTTTTTCCATATATTTGTGCAGACATTATTGCAGTGTTTGGTTTTTCTTTTTATAAATGTATTATATATGAGGACCATTTCCACTTTCTGTGAGTTTTCTATACATGCTGATATCGTGGTATCTTTCTATAGGAACTATTGCATGGAGCAGCCAGTCGACTATAGCAGTCTACCACCATTTTTTACACTTGCACTTAACTTGAATAGAAAATGTTACGCAAAACCAAAGCGCTTTTGAGAAAACAAAAGAAAGCAGTCGACTCTTGCTGGTGCTTTGTTGTTTTACTATGTTAAGGGATAGAAACGCTTCTTTGTGCACCATCATGTGCATATGAAAACAGTATTTCCTTTAGTTTTTCTTTTCCTCCTTACAAATGCATGGAAGGATTCATCAGAATCCTCCCTGTGCTTGTGCTCGCTCTCTCTCCCTACCTTCTTCCCTGCTTGCAGGAGACTGTTCAGCCAAACACATCTTGCTAATCTTGCTTCCTAGTGTGCACATGCGCTATACTCACAGACTGTTTTCCAGAGGGCTTTAAACAACCAAAGATGACCGAAGGTTGCAACTTCTTCTTAAAGTGCTTTTATTCTTCCAGTTAAAGAACGCATAGTAAACTATATTAAAGGCATCCTCACCCACAAAGAATGCAGGCACTTAGAATGTGGAAGAAGAAAGTGTGACTTGCCTTTAGGGTGCATTGCTTGAAGCAGCCAATTAATGACAGGGCCAACAGTGATTAAACCAAATGGTAGGGGAGTGAAAAAAGAAGAGAAAGGTGAGAGCGGGAAAGGAAAGAGAGAATATGGATGCGTTTGCCTTAGGAATAAAATAACGTTAGGACATCTGTGTGTATCTTGATAGCTTGTCCTTTACTAGTTTGTTGTGGGCCTTTGTGAAGGGAATGGAATGATTAATTCCAACACATTTTTAACCACGGGGAACTATTAAGTATTAAAAGTTAACAAAAAACAAAAACGGTGGCTTTAAATCAGGTGTAGGTACCGACATGGTTAATGGCCGACATGTTTTAAAGTGGAAACAGCTATGACATGCAGTGAAGTGTATTGGTTAGTGGAGTGCCCGTTTAACGCTTTGGACATCTTTAGGTCATTCACCAACAGACTCCGAGTTGGTAATACATAGAATACGTCCTTACAGCCTATACACGAGTGCCTTCCGTTTCTTGCTTCCTGGGGTTTTCTGCTTTCGTGGACTCTCTGTTCCCGTGGATTTGTAGAAGTAATACATTCACTACGATTTATGTATTTCGATGTCTTATGCCGACCTGTTCTCTTTCTATCTCCTCTTCTAATACGTACGTTACGTAGTTAAACTTTGTCCAGTTCGTCACTCGCTGCCATGTGAATTTAGACACATACCTTTTCCAGTCGCTCAGCCAGCTAAGCAAACGATAAGGGGGAGGGGAAAGGAAAAGACGCGAGAGGGAGAGCTGGGAGGGGAGGAAGGAGTGGTAAAGCAGTGATAAATTACCCCTGGTGTCAGAAGGAGGAGCTTGATCCAGAGAGGGAGAGAGAAGGGTGCAAAAAAAAAAAAAAAAAAAAAGATAGGAAGAAAGAAAGGAAAAAGACGTACACAAGGACAAAGCATTGTCCGGGATCATAAGCAATACCCCGTCTATAGCACAGCGAGAGGTGATCAGATTGCCAGCGCGGCCCATCAAGGTCTTTTTGCCCCTCTCCACTTCTGCTGGTTTATGGAGAAGAATAAAATGGTTTCGCAGGTAAGGCTGATGTATGTTTTTTTTTTTCCTGTGTCTGTATTCCTCTCCTTGGTTTGCGGGTCCCCCCCCTTTTCCTCTCCATTTCTCACCATCCTTTGTTTTTTTATGTCTTTGTTTCTCCTGGTAATTAGTACCATGCGGATGTTTTCTGGCGATGCGTCCCAATTTTAGATCTTAATATCAATAGGGAAAGTAAAATGCGCTCGTTGCCCTATGTCTTCTAACCCATTTCTGCATTCAGCGCTTTCCAGTGGGGCTTTTCACTCCATTCTGTCAGCGCTCTCCGTGACCAATGTTAAAATGAATAATATGGTAATGGGCTGCATAGATAGACGGCACCAAATATGAATCCCAACGAGCAGTGATGCATTGTACAATGCTTTGAAATATTGCGTGTGTTCACTGCAGTCGGATGCAGTTCGATAAATAACACAGATGGCTGTACAGAGGGTATATATAGATAGATCTAGATATATATAATGTGTGTGTGTGTTTGTTTCTTTCCTTACCATATAAATTACAACGGCAAGCAATCGATTTAGATATCAAAAGATATGCCTTCCATGATTCTCGATTCTGTTAGATATTTAAGGATGTCCTGTTTGCGGCGGCGGCGGCGGCTAAGATGGTACATGATAGTAATAACATGGCTTTGCATATCCAAGGCTCCATATAAGGTGCCTCGCGCATAGGTTTGCTTCCACTGGGGCATTCCCAGGATATTGCAGAACATGCAGGGAATCCTGCAGAGGGCCCCATAGCAGGCTAATTCGGTTTGAAAATGCCTTTATATATATATATATATTATATATATATAATATAATATATATATATATATATATATATATATATACCTTACAGGGACGGAAGCGGGAGGAGTAAATCAGGGGTGACTTCTGCGATCGAGCAGCAGACCAAATGAATGCCTTGTTTGATTTGGAGGCAGGAGACATATTTTACTTTTCGGCTTTTCCTTCCTCGTTTAAATGAGAATGAGGGCTGGGTGTCTCTGTTCATTTGCAGATTAGCCCCTCATACAACTGTTTCTAATTCTGATTGAGTCAGTGAAATGGGTCTATACCTGGGCACAACGTGTGTTTGTTGTCCACGGCCGTTAGTATCTGTATTCGGTTCATTGTCAGCGTTTTGTGGAAATGTTTGTGTTTTGGTAAATATATACTAAATCTGAATGTAAATTTAGTGTTAGCGCACGATGCAGAATTGCTTTTTTATGTGTACTATGATGCATTCTTCACAATAATGCTAGTCTGGCATCTACCTTTTGTGTGAGTATATGTGTCCCAAAAGTGTAGCTGTTTATTTTTAAATAATAATAATAATAATATTATGCGCAGGAAGAGGTTGGTATTTCAGTCTTTAACTCAGATTTACCAAACAATGCATATATCTTCTGTGTACTTATACATAGTATCTTCCTTTCAGTCATCAGGTATACCTGTAGACCCCCTGCTTGAATAACCACTCATATATTGCAAGGCAGAGATGCTTACAGACTGCAGATGTTCCCTTTGACCTTACCTTGCTTGTTCTCTTAATGCAGCCACCAAAAAAAGAGGGGATGTATGCTTGCTTTACATAGGGGCTTACTGAACTAAAACAAAAGAGTATTAAAAAAACAAGAGAATGATTTTAAATGTGCCAGGGAAGAGGCGAGCAATATTAAGATTTGGGTCCTAGATACATAAAGAAAAAATTTCATTCTTTCTTGTAACGCTTCATATTTATTTATGCGGCCTTGGCCTGTGGGTAGATTATCTTTCACCTTTAGTTTACCATACAAAGTAGCGTTTGTAATGTTAAGGTATAGGTGGAGTTATTATGTATATGTGCATCTAAAACAATTTTGTTAACAAAAATAAATATCCTTACAATATAGTAATTTAATGAGGATAGAACTGCGTTCTTTTCAGACAAGCGTTCCTATTTTGAACTGCTTGCTTGCTTGCACATGTATTCAAAATCCCTGCACATTACTATATCATGATTAACCCTCTTTGTGGGGTTTTGAGGTAGAGAATTTGCTATGATTTTTTTATTACATTTATTTGTATTGCAGCAGATTCTCTAGCGTTGTTGCAATAGGGGGCAGTGACAATTTAGAAATGTTTGAAAATAAAAAATGTTAACTGTTTTCATGCTTACATTTTTTTTTCAAAACTATGTAGCCACATTTCATTATTTAGAACTATATGACTCCTGTATAAGGGGTTTCCTCTTGAGCTAAAGGACTGCAAGATTAATCTGCCATTCCATATAAGTGAAATGGAGTGAAAAATAATTTTTAAGCTACACATGAACACTTTCGTCAGTCTTGCATTGGGCAATTTAAACAAACCAAAATCATATATATGCTAAATTGAGCAAAAACTGCTCAATCAAAATGGTTGAGACTGATTAAAAAACCTGCATGGAAAATCAGAGTTCCTTGTCAGTTTGTGCACTTGAGGCATAGAGGTCGACAAGCCTGCCCTAGCAGGATCATTTACACATCACTGATGTACCTCTATAAGTCTCTATGTATATTCAAAATCAATAAAACCTAGATTGTGTTTATACATGATGAACTGATATGGCCTAATATATATATATATAATATATATATATATATATATCATACCTTATAAGGAGATTGAGACACATTAAGCTGTATTATCAAAGTAAATAATGTAATTGTTCAAGTACAAGCATTATGGTGGTTGGCTTGGTTATTGCTCCAAATTCATTACTTTCGGGCTTATTCACTTAAAAGAGAGTTGGCAGGAGAGATGTAGTTTAACTCTCTCCATTATTCATTATGAAGAGGCAAAACCTGACAAGTTTCTCTGGTGTGAAGGGCTGAGCTGGCCCTGCATAGCGCACAATTCAACATGTAAAGAAACTTCACAGATTTAACTGTATATTATATAGTTTATTTCTGTAGCAGAAGCTCGCTGGGGTATTTTGAACTCGTGTGAGCTCCCCTTTTAGTGAAAAAGAATAGCTTTTAACTGGTTTTCTCACCTTTGACAAAACTTTCAAACGTTATGGATAAGGAATTCTTTTGTGCATATAAACCATTTTTTGACCATCTTTTAAAGCTGTTACACAATTCTATATTGTATGCAAATCAGTTTAAGGGTAAAAATATGCTTCCATTTTTTTGTTGGTAGTTGGTCAATAGTTCTTTCTAGTAATAAAGGCAAACTTGTCTATGTACAGATACAGACTGAATCAGCTACATTTTGGTCTTTTATTTCTTTGAAAGTGTCAATCACTATAAGTGGTTACATTTTTCAAAATTGTTTGTAGGATGTGACCATAGTGCTTTAAATCATTGTGAATAAGTAGAAATTCAGTTCCAATTTTAATTTAGTTCCCATGTAATTTAAGGTTATTAACGTTTTCAGACCAGAGTTCTAAAAGTACTTGGGGTGGAAAAATAAATCTTGCTTGGCTCTATACTTGCATCTTTCCCTTTTCACTCTGTTTTATCTGCTCTTCCAGGCAGGCCTGTTTCCAATCTCAAACCGGAAAGGGAGGGGGTAGGTGGAGAGAGGAGAGCTGTGGAGGAGGGGTGATGAGGTGAAGAAAGACAGAGCTGTAGGGGGAAGGGAGATCTGGATCAAATTAGCTGTTGTCACTTTAAGGACATATTGGCCAGGAGGGGGATCCTTTTCTAAAAGGGTCACATACTTTGTTTTTCAGTGACCCTCCTTTTGTTCCTAATGTAGAGGGGAAACGCTGTAGGCACACGTCTACATCTGCGGTGGCTTTTTATGTCTGCCTGGAGTCTTACACGTGGGTTGCAATGTGTGTGGAAACCACAGGAATTCCAATCAAAGTTTCATACATTGGCAGACTGTTTCAGGTTATATTAAATTTGAAAATCCATTTATATAGTGATATACCGAAAGACTGTGCGGCACACAACAATTAAGTTTGGTTGTTCAATAAAAGTTACATTACTCCAATATTATTAAGGGGAGAAATGTGAAAGACAGTCTGTTTCGGCTGTTACTAAATTTTGCTTAGGTTTTTCGGACGTTTGTGAGTGAGTGGAGTTGGTTTATGAAGCTTGTCGCAGAAATTAAAGAAATGTAAAAAGCGAGAGACTGCGATTCCACCAATGTATGAATGTTTTGTTATCAAACTATTACTGGAGCAGCTGATCATGGCATCATCATCATAATTATAATAACAGTGAAAAGACATACAATCAGGCCATAAGCAGTTGCCCATACCATCTGTAAATAATTGTCTGGTTTATGTTACAAAAGTGATATTAACCTTCATATCTGTGCATACCATGAACAACAAATGTTACGGCACAACCAGAATTTTTACATTTTTATTTTTATAATATTACGCGTCTTGCCCTTGATGTATCTTAAGAAATAATATGTGTGTGTGTGTGTGTGTGTATATATATATATATAATATATATATATATATAACCCCTAAACACCAAATTAATTGGCTTCAGACGATTTTTCACCGGTTCAGATTATTTTACAACCCTACCTGCTTGTCGGTGAAAAAGTTGTAACATACTTTAGTGTCACTTTAATAACGTGGACACCTAATGTAGAAAGCAGACATTTGCTCTATGACAAATTTGTGCCTCTGAGCAAGGGTGGGTTCCAATTGAAAGTTGTTGGGTTTTTTTGGGGGGGGGTGTACTGCTCCAAGACCAGCATTAGCTGTGTATTTGCACAGAAGGATTGGAGGAGGATGAGGGGAGGGAGACTGGGAACACACAGTGCATCACACAGACTCGTGGCAAGAAGAGAGATGTGGGGGAGGGGTCTGTCTTAGAAGAGAAAATATAGCTGATTGGAATGCAGAGGTGCAGTTGAATCAGAAAATGAAACAACAAAGCGGTCAGACATATAACTACTCAGGCATATATTCACTCCTTTTGTTAGGTAACTTTTTCCATATAAGTGTTAAAGGGGATCTGTCTAACTTCACGTCATTTAGTACAAGAAAATAAATTTGTGTATACATACCCATGGCTTACACTTAAAAATAGCATCAAATGGATCAGAAATACAGTTTTTTGTTTTAAATGACTATTGTGGTTGGAACCGGCTGATTTTTTTATTTTTTTTATGGAATATCTTTATAGGCGTACAGAGACCCTTTACCATCAACCATCGCCATTCCAATAGCATGTTGTGTTCACTAATCCAGTTTAAGTTTAAAAGGCTTATTGATCATTAGAAAACCCTTTGGCAATTATGTTGGCACAGCTACAAATTTCACCGTAGCTTTTTTGCTATATATTGCTTTTGGCACAGAAGGCACATGGTATAAGTAATTTGAAGGTTTTGTTCCACTTAGTCTAAACATATTCATTGCTCTCTCTTAATTTAAGCAAATAAACCTTAACACAGAGGTACACAGCCCCAGGGCTGCACGTCAACATGGACATAACACCTCCGTCTCCTGCCTGATCTGTTTTTTGGTGTCTGATGAAATAAAGGTTCTTCATATTTTACCCCACTCTTTAGTTCTATGTAGTTGTATAGAAATAATTCCAGGCCTGTTTCCTGGCCCAAGGACTGGAGCTGTTGTATCACATGACTAGGTCATGTGTGTGTTGAATTCACATATTTCAATAGTTCTAAAAGCGGTTATAGTGATAATTCCCCTTGAACCTCTAGCTCCCTAGAATGAACATAGCCATCACAGTAGGTTCAGAAGGCCAGCTATGTATCTCTTATGGGGGGTTTCAGTTTAAGGGCATCCAGGGATCAGAGTCTGTAATGTCACAAGTGTAGCCCCAACACCATAAAACCACCACTCCATTGTGTAAAAACCAATGTAAAATTATGTTTTTATATAAATATATTAAATGTTTTTATAACTAAAATCTGACAAGCGTTTAGGACCAAAACCCAGTGTTGTGCTTGTGAACATATCTATTTTGTTATATTTTTATTGACACAGTTTATCAAATTGAACCCTTTATGTGTTCCTAAACTGTATTTCTGTCTGTGGGCTGCATATGCAATGTAATTTCCATCGATGTTACTATTGGTTTTGGAATTTGTCGGGTGTTTATTATTTTTAACTAATATGTGATGTGCGGTTTGCAATAGCCTTACTTGACTATTTTCTAAGATTGTAACCTAAATGTAAGGATAGTAAAAATACGAAAATTCTCCTGGCCTCTCGTGGAAAAAATGTCAACAGCACTCAAAGGGTCAATCTGCTTAGTATGTAATAGGGCTTTATATGTTACCGCTACACTGCAATTTATTGCATTTTCATTGTTGCGGTGGTGAAGTGATGGCAATATAGTACACCAGTAAATCCTTTTTTCTCTACTGTTATATAAATTAAATTAAAAACTCGCCAATCTTTGTATAATAAAGCATTTAGATTATCTCCAAGTGAGAAAAATTGTCTGTTAATTACTCCCCCCCTATAAAATAGTGTCCATTCTTAATAGACCTATCATGTGATAATCTATATTTTGATTGTAACATTAGTTGTTCTGCTAAGAAATAGAAACTGCAGTCCATATTTTGTATACAAGAAAGAACCTCTGGGATTATGAAACACAAAGCGATTCTTTCTTACCCAACCTCGATCCACTAAATCTATTTGGAATATCATCTGTGGGCAAGATCTATTAACTGCAATGCAGTTGAAAACATTGTTTTATGTAGGACCCATTTCATTTTTTTCTGCTTTCCCTTTGCTTTTTTCTTGATTTAGTTTTCAATTCATTTATTCTTTTTCCAAAATGAAATCTATATTTTGTCTCAATAAAGGAACGGATAAATGTCCCATACAGTCTCAGCAATAATATATTAAAGTGCTTTATAATATGCATTATTTATCCAATAACACCCTCTGTGCTCTGCTATTAATGCCAGTTTTAACTGCTGCAGCCAGTCACGGGTGGGAAGTACTCTTGTTGAATTGCTTTCTGTCCATGTGCTCAAGTGGTATCATTAGACCGCCTGGAAATCTCATGCAAACCCTTGCTGAAGCATCCACGTATGCACTCTATGGCACCAGATATGAGTTTGACCGAATACAAATCCCACAAAGCATATAACTGAGGTGCAGGAAAACCAAATCCATGGGGGTAGTTCTGATAAATCCCTCCATACATGGGCGTAGGAACCCCTAAAAAATCTGGGGGGACAGCATTTTCCCCCATCAGATCCCCACTTTTTCCCCATCTCTCACACCCCCTCTCCCCCTTCTGACACTATCTACCCCCTCTCCCCCTTATTACACTATCCAAGCCCTCTCACACACTCTCTACCCCCCTACCTACTAGCTACCCCCCTTCTCATTAGCTACCACACCCCGCCCCTTTGTAGTTCACTTACCCTGCAGTCCTGTGGTGGGAACGCGAGGCAGCGAGACAGACGCCTCACGCTCCCGCCACTGCAGTCGGGGCAGCGTTGAGGCAGCAGGGAGCAGAGGAGACAGAAGGACGCCAAGCGGTTGCTGAAAACGACCACTTGGCACCCCTCTCCTCCTGCGGCATTTCTATTGGGGGGGGTTCCTACGGCCCTGGGGGGGATTTCTTAATTATCGCCCCCCCCTGCATGAGTTACTGGGGGGATCTGTCCCCCCCGGTTCCTACGCCCATGCCTCCGTACATTTGCAAGGGGAAAAAACATTAACTTAAAGATGACACTTGGCCATAGCTAACTTTCTCCTTCACTCCCAAGTAGTCCTTTGCTTTGTTACCCTATTGTCAGAAGACATTTTGTTTTTTTTCTTCTTTCTGTCAGGCCTAGCTGACTAGTTCTGATAGACAAAAATAAAAAAAAACTATCTTTGCTGTTGGAAGCTAATAATATAAACTATTCAGAACCAATTTGATACGAGATCATCCATAGTGACATGGAAAATGTAGTGGCCTTGTTTAAATAATGATATTATCATATCTTACATGTTCTTCCTTTGTGTCTTTTCAGGTAACTTATTTTGCATGTTGGTTTTCCACATCTCTTTATTTTCATACACTTATTGTTAAAGGCTAGATACTGTCTTTTGCCAGCTGGTCTCACTTCTGCCCTTTTTCATTCACCTGTCAAAAATCAGAGATGTATGTTTATTATTTTTGCTCAAGGTCAAGTGCTCCCGATGAAGCAAAGTAAGATTTGGAACGCTGCATTCACCTTGAATGTATATATTGGTCTGTGTCCTATATTTAGATAACACTCCTACACATTCATTGAAAACTCTTTACATATGGTACATAACCCTTTAGTTCCTAACAGGTGTTTATATATATATATATATATATATATATATATATATATATATATATATATAAATATAAACAACACATACGTCTGCCTACTTCTATCCATTGCTCATATCTAAGGAAGTCACACACACACACATATAGCCGTGTGAAAAAGAAAACACTCTTCATCGTTATGTCCTGGAATGTAAAACCATAGAATTCAATCATCTGTTCCTTAGCAGGTCTAAAAATTAGGTAACTACAACTTCAGAGGAACACGACGACATGATAAATTACACAGTGTTGTGATTTATTCAACAAAAATAAAGCTAAAATGGAGAAGCCATATGTAAAAACTAAGTACACCCATACTCCGTCCATTAAGATTTTATCAGGTCCTGCTGATAAAATGCCCTTGATTAATTGATCATGAGCAAGTGTGGCCACCTCTATATAAACCAAAGATTTAGCAGTTTACTGGTCTGGACCATTCAGATGTGTGTAAATGCAAAGCCAAGGAGGAAGGACATCAGCAATGATCTTAGAGAAGCAATTGTTGTTCCCCATGAATCTGGGAATGGTTATAAGTCCATCATTCTACAGTGAGAAAGATTGTTCAATAGTGGGTAACACTCAAGACAATTGCCAATCTTCCCAGGGGTGGACGTCCCAGCAAATTCACCCTGCGGTCAGAGCATGCTACGCTCAGAGAAATTGCAAAAACCCCCAAGTGTTAAATCTCCGACTACAGGCCTCAGTTAGCATGTTAAGTTTACAAGTTTAATTGAACAAGTATGGTTTGTTTTGGAAGGGTTGTCATGAAAAAGCACCTTTTTTCTAAAACCACTCACGTTTGCAAAGCTGCATCTAAACAAACCACAAGACTTCTGGAACAATGCCCTTTGGACAGACTAGCACAAACACCTCATACCAACTGTTACGCACAGTGGAAGGAGCCACAGGACCTGGGAACCTTGCAGTCATTGAGTCGACAATGAACTCCTCTGTATACCAAAGTAGTCTAATGTGAGGCCATTTCTCTGACTGCTAAGGCTTGACCAAAATTGGATCAAGAAACAGGATAATGATCCCAAGCACACCAACAGAATGGCTTAAAAAGAATGAAGGAGTTGCAATGGCCCATTCACACTCCAGACCTCAACCTGATTAAAGTGCTGTGGCGGGACCTTATGAGAGCTGTGCATAAACAAATGCAATGTTGTAAAGAAGAATCTGCCAAAAGTCCCCCACAATGATTTTCATACAGAAAATTATTACTTCACGTTATTGCTGCTAAAGTTATTGCTCTACAAGCTATTGAATCATGGGGTGTAGTTTATCACTCATGGCTTCTCTACTTTGGCTTTATTTTTGTTTAATAAATCATGATACAGTATAATATGTCATGTGTTGTTCATCTGCTTGTATTTACCTGCTTTTTAGACCTCATAAGGAACAGGTAATTGTTATGTCCTGATTTGTAAAACCATAGAATTCAAAGAAGGTGTGCTTTTGTTCTTCACAAAAAAATAAATAAATAAATAAAAAAAATATATATATATATATAATGCCTTTCAAAAATAGAAATTTCCCAGAAAGGGTATCTTTTCTGAGAAGGGAATATAGCTTTATCATTATGTTGGTGCCTGATGTCTGTTTATCTGACAGATCATTGCAGAGAGATGGTCACTTGATACTGGGGGTGAAGTACAATATGCTCAGAATATTCTACTGTCAGTTATTTCTTTGTGCTTGCATTTTTTAAAAGAAATTGATCATAGTAATTGGATGAGTTTGTTGCACTGAAAAAAATAATATCCAGACTAAAATGCCTTTTATAACTGATAACCAGACAGTGTAAGTAGTGCCTGCACAGTATCTGATCTTTCATCACATTTTGCTTTTATTTGCATTAGTTGTCTTAAACTGCTGACTTTGCAAAAGTTTGCAGCTTGTTACATTAAATCAACAAAATAACTATTCTCTAAGTAATGGCATTCTAAGGTTAAAAAGAACTATATCTACATAGTTAAAGGTGCCAGTCTAATGTTCCTGGCATCCCTACTATAGAAATGCTTTTACTATGCGTTCTTCCAAAATGGGGAAAAAACCACTTGATACAGAATTTGCATCCCTGGTACAAAATCTGAATTTCCCTTCTCCTACTTAAGTGGTCAATCAGTGACAGTGAAGTACTTCCAATAAAATCAGTGGGAGTTTTCCTGTTGCTGATTGACAGTATGAAGAGCCAGTCAGTGGCAGGAAAGTGCTTTATTGAAATCAATAGGACTGCTTTAGACATTTGCACCGGGCTCTGCATGTAGTGTTCAGCAGAGCCAGCATTGGTTCTGACAGGGGGTGAGTACATCACGTGCAGGGAGATGCATTCAGCTTAATGTGTCTACTGCAGAGAAATTAGCGTGGGAGGAGGGGCAATGTGTTTGGGTGGGATTCTGCAATTTTTGGTTGTTGCAAAGGCTCAGAAACTTAATGGACCTTTCCAAGTTTCATAACCACCTATAAATACATTTATATTCTCTTAACCCCTTCCCACATTTATGAGAAATTATGTGAAAGGGTTAATGGAAAAACCAACCCACCGGCTCATTTGCTGCACTCCCCACAGGGCCCAGAGCCACTTTGCCTTAACACCAAACCTGTTCACCCCACGATTCAAAAACCTTTATCGCTGCCACTATTATTATTTATTCTTTTATGTAGCGCCATCAATCTCCGTAGCGCTGTACAATGGGTGGACAGGACATAACAAGTAGTATGTAACATAACAATTTGACTTACAGAGACAACAGGTGAGGAGGGCCCTGCTCAAACGAGCTTATAATCTACCTAGTTCTACCTCTAAAAAAACACAATTTAAAAAAAAAAAAAAAATTAACTTCTAAGCAGTAAAGTGTTAACTCCAAAAGCTGAGTTCAAAATTAGAGCACAAAGACAGAACTGGTTAATTTTATTTTGAATCTGAACAGAATATCACAGTGCTTATACAAAAATAATGGTAGAAGAGAACTTACAAAATGAATACAAAACAGTTAAAACACAAAGTTCTCAAACTTAAAGTAAAATAATGTGGGGGGAATCTCTCAATGTTACTGTTGCTTATACAAATATGAAGGAATCTCTCCCTTTGCCTCCAGGAGATGCCCATTTGTCATCATGTGGGGAGGGGTATGTGTTGCCCAGGAACTTTATGACACTCCTAATGTGCTGGTTCATAAACCCTTGTAACAAACTTGTGCTTGATATTTGAATACATATATTGTTGTGATGGTATCTTGTACGCTAATAACATTGGGTTGATCACATTCCCCATGTTATTGCCAGTGTATACACCCACTATCTATCTGTCAGCTATTCACTCATTGCTATTTCTTAACCCCCTCCTGCCATGTTTCCTATTATTCTGGAGGCCACACAGAACTTCACAATTTTATTAAACATATCCATATTTCTCAAAGCACAACTCTGAAGATGCCAGTTGCGGCATCTCCTGTGTGGCCCCAGTGTCTGATTCCCTGTAAGATTTTATGGGACCCAGGACAGGTCGTCTGTCATCTTTGAAGATGCCCTGCTTGGATGTCGTGTATATATATATGTATATATATATATATATATGTGTGTGTGTGTGTGTGTTATGAGCTCCATGTCTTAAAGACGCGCAGCACCTTGTAATCCAGGCTATGGAGCTCTGCTGAGTCGGCATAGCCTCCATAGCGTAAACCCACATGGCTTGCCTTACCCTGGACCTTCAAACCCCTTAAGGACAATGGGCGGTCCCTAAAACCATTGAAAACAATGCATTTTGTACGGGCTTTGTCATTAAGGGGTTAAGTCCAAGGGATTTAGGGAACAATATGTATAACACAAAATCCAAGTAGATCCTTACAAGCAAAAAAGATACTGCAGGTGCCTGAGCCCACAGTCTTTCTCCATTTCGGGCAATGAAGCAGGATACCTTATTATGTTACCTGTTCAGACACATGTGACTTCCGTAAATGATTATGGATGTACACATGCATTTCTGCTGCCCACCAGGTGACTATATTTATCTCAGCACTCATTGTCTGTACTGTCATACAGCCAAAGGCTAGCAAACGTATAGCTACACCTTTTTATATGTATGATTTTACTTACTCGAGTGTAAGCCTGACCAATCAATGGCAAATCACCACTAACTAAGCCACACGGGTGGGACCAGTCAGACTTTTGAGACTGCATTCAAATACGGTATGTTAAAGAAAACATATGAATAGATTTTGAAAAAAGTTGGATTAAAAATAAATACAACCCCACACAATTATTAAACAGCTAGTGAAAATGAGAAAAGATACCAAAATATTTTTGATTTGCCCTGATTTGGAAACCACCCAAGTCTGTATGATTTTCATTTTTTTTCTACTATGGTTTTCTTATTTGACCCCTAGTTAACTGTCACAAATTTTCCACTAACTAGAAACAAAAAAACAACAACTTAACCCCTTAGGGTAAAAAATCAAGTAAAACAAACTCTCTCATGGTTACATTGCCATTTTTATCTGACATTACCCATGCATACAAGTTGCTTTAGAAGCGATTACATATGGTGGAAATTGGCTGTAGAATGACTGCTCAGGTAATGGTGTGGTCAGAATAAGCAGTGACCATCCAGCAATTGTATAGATTGCAATTTTAACCAATGATGTATCAGGTACGCCATCAGTCTCAAAGGGGGTTAAATTCCCTAACTGTGTTAAGTTATCTACCACCCTCCCAGTAAAGTAAAACATCCTTACATTACACTTAAGAATCTGATGCTCTATTCTTATTTTTTCTCTTAAAGTACTTTCCATGTGCACTTTAAATCATTTTATAATTTCAATAGTACCCCCCTTCACCTCAAAGCTATACATGTATATTTCAAGAATGTTGTATAGTTAATTTTACTAACGTGTCCCATTTGAGATCATTGAGGAGCCCCACTACTAAGAAACCTCTGAATATTTACTAATAACTACAATCTCATGCTACTACCTAACCCACTATTTTAACACCCAAAAACTTAAGATATCCTACTGAACTCTATATACACCAGACTTGTGTGATCGGATTCGTACAAATTGGAAAGTCACAGAATTTTGGTAAATTTGGCTATTCGTATGAATCGTAGAAAAGCGAAGCAAAAAGCTAAAATTTTCATCTGAAAATTGGGGCCCCACGTTCCCTCGCAATTCTCATTCACTCTCACACGCTCTAAATGTTTCCCTACCATCTCTGCCACCACTTCCGCATCCTCGTCTATCTTTTCTATTATATCTTCTATCTTCTTTCATCATCTGCATCTCTGTGCACATAACCCAGCGGGAAATCCTGCCAAAATAGGAGTGCTTGCGGTGATATCTTTTGTCCCGGTTGGAGGATCAGGGAGATGGTGTCACCACAAGTGCTGCCTTATTGCCCTTAGTTCACGTAAGGGCAAAATGACGATACTTGTAGCAACATTCTCTTCCCCGATTAGAGGATCGTGGGAGGACGTTACCGCAAGCACCGCCATTTTGGCGGAAGTTCCCGCGTTGGTTATGTCCACGGCGATGCAGATGAAGAGGGACAATAGAGGATGCATAAGTGATCAGCAGAGAAGGTAAGGAAACATTTAGTGAACATTCTAGAGATATTGAATGTGGGCACCAGGCAACAAATTTCATTGGGCAGGGAACGAAATCCATTGCCCGAAAAAAAAAAAAAAATGGGCCAAAAAGGAGCAGAAAAAAATCTTCTGACTCATTTTTATCCCATTTGCACATGTCTAATGTACACTGTATGTATTGAGCCCCTTGGTCTACTATTTGTTTTAGTCAAGCTCTTTCTTCATTAAACCAGTGCTGTTTCTGATCTTGCAAGTTATTAACATTTAGATATTTAACAATCCTATCAACCTCCTCATTGCTGCTTTTACAAAGAGAGCCAGAACCAGTCAATAACAATCAGCAATGCAACAAAATAGGAAAGATAATCCTGGATAATCGTGGAAGAAATCATGCAGATACTGGAAAAGGGAATATTTGGCTCAATTGTGTACACATGGGGGTGGGTTTCTAATGTATTGCTTAGTGTAAGCACCATTGCACGCGTTGTTCGGAATTGTAGAATACGGGATTTGGGAAAAGTGAAAACTGCTGCTTCACGTTGATGCATAGACTGATTAGACAAGAAAATCCGCATAAGCTTTTTCGTTTTCACAATAATCTGATCAAGTTAATCATGATCTGCTGTAATCTTTTACACCATGATTAAACTCTGAGCTGGGTAACACGGGCAATACAGCACTCATTAATTGGATTTTTTCAATACAAGCTTTCCTTTTGCCTTTTGCTCTTTAAAAGTATATATTTTTATTTTGTAGAACATGCACAGCGTTGATATTCTTTAATGCTCTGGTAATGGGAGATTTATCTGTTAGATATTTAGAGCCAAAGCACGCAAGTTCACCTCTCACTAGTAATACAAACAGTTTGATCGGGTGAGGGGTAAAGGGAGACTGGAATAAAATACCTTTGAGTGTATCCTCTTGACATTCTTCTCTATTTACCTAGTGTTCACCCTGTAAAAGAAGAACATGCTACGCATCCACTTTTCCAGCGTCATAACATCATTAGTGACATTCATCATCTATATAGAGCTATTTATTTCTTTTAATTATATTACATGTTGGCTGCTTAGATTTTACTCATAGGGAAATGCCCAAAGAGATAATAAACTCCAAATGAAACATCAAGGTTCAAGGACGTATCTAGAGTATTTGGCACCCAGGGCGGATCCTGTATGTGCCCCACCCACACACACACACACACAAAAAATTAACGTTGGCAAGAATATTTATTTCACAAATTGTCAACAAACTGTATGTCAACTGAAAAAAAAATTAAATCTGGAAAAATAAATCAATTTAAACAAAATTTACTGAACACTACTATATACTAAGCCAGACATTGACGTGTTAGGCCTCTGCCCCATAAATAGCCTGCCTGTGCCACCGCTGCCCTTGAAGCAGCCTAACTGCGCCACCACTTACCCTAAAGCAGCCTGCCTGGGCCAAGTCTGTCCCCCAAACCAGCCTGCCTGAGTTGGTAAAAAAGACAATCCATGCTTGGAAAAGGTGCTTTCATACCTGGGAATATCCAGGCTCTCACATTGTGATCAGGACAAACAGATCAAGAGGAGGTGAGGGAGAAATAGTATCTCCCCTCCCAAAACAAAATTGAGCCCAGTAATGTCATGTTCTGCAAAAAAATTATATTAAAATAAATAGTATTAAAATGTCATATGTAAAGCAGGGTTTTTTTTTCTCTTTGACTAATTATGTTTTATGTATTTATATTTTGAAAAAAATATCATAGTCTGTTGTAAGTATGTAGTGGTGAATACATAGTGATGATAGTAGGCCACAAATCATGATAACTATTAAAAGTAGAAGCATTTATTGTTGCTTTGGAAGGGTTTATGATGAAGAATATATTTTCCCAGATTGCACATATTCTAATTGTAGATACTAGATATGTAGTGCTGTTTCCAAAATGAAAATAAACAATATGTTATATTCCACCTTTCTTACCTTCTTAATGCCCCCCCCCCCCCCAATATTTTATCTCTGGCCTGTTTGCTGTAAAGTTCTGCTCACCTTACAGGAAATTGTAAAATAATGCTTGCTTTGTTACCCAGAGACTCGGATATCAGCTTCTATGAGGTGACTTTTTAAAGGTACACTCTGCTATTAGTACTTTAATGCTTGAAGCAGCGAATCAGTGGTGTTAAACATTGCGCCACATAGGAGAGACATTAGTGCTTATTCAAGTACTCAGAAAGTACTTTAATGTTACAGGCAGCTCTAAAGAAGAATGTGTATTAAACTATACTTTTAAAGGATGAAATGCTTTGCTGTGCAGTTAAAGTTTAAAGAGCTGGCTTATCCCCTGCACAACCAGACATACCACGTATCCTCATAGGACCAGTGACGTACTTGGTACATCATGAGTGCAAAAATGCTCCCATGTTGCCACAATCTTGGCATTTGCAGGGCGATGCTGCTTTTTGACGAAGGCCAAGCGGGGCAGCCACAGAGCCCCTCGACCCTTTGATCACTTCTACAGGAGTAATCATGTAGACTTAGCGATTGTGTAAACCGGCAATCTTCAGTGCAGGCTTGACACTTCCCTGCTGTCTGATTGCTTAATGAGAGTGACAGTACAGCATTAAACCCTACAATGCTTGGCAGACCAGCTATAGCGAGAAAGAGCCCCCTTGAGCCTTGATTGTTCTCACGGGATTGATCATGCAGGCTCAACCCTGCAATTATTTATTTTTTACATTTTAATATATATATATTTTTAACATTTTCATATTTAGAACTCTGGCTTTGTGCATTCACCCAATTCTCCGGCCGCATAACAAGAAAATACATACAAACCTATGGCCACACCTTGTTGTCTTTCTTGGATTTCTATCTTGTTTTAATGATAACATTAACTGCCATGAACAAGGGTGGTCCTGCAGCGCAGTGATCAATTACAGAGACCTGCTTGTCTTAATTGCATTTTTAATTTTATGTGAGTATATTAGTATATGTTATTTTGACCTGTAAACAGAACACTCATACTGACTGCAGACAAGAAGCTCTTCTTACCCTTTTTAATCTAAGTGCTTTTATCACCAGCCTGCAATATTTATGCCTCTGCTGAATGATTTATAGTGTGTCCAGGAAGGGGAGATGGGGGTGTCATTCTGTCACCTGGAATCAGATGGGACTGAAAGAGAAAGTAAGGGGAGAGGTCAATAGAGACAAGAGAGAACATACAGGGCTGGGGATTTTCATACCCCAATGGCCATCCGAAAACAAAGCTTTTGTGTGAACTTTATTGACTTAAATGATAAATTGCAATTCATTGTGCTATGTACTTTTGACTGAATTTATTATGAAAAAAAGTCCTCTTGCTGCCTTGTACGATTGGCATGTGGTTGTGGGGATAAATAGGTCGGTGAACGGTCATTATGTAAGGGAATATAAAGGCCACAAGGTAATAGTTTTTTAATATATATATATATATATATAAATTAGTAGGTAACTTCTAGTTTACGCTCATGCTGCCTCCAAAGTAGCAGGAATATATAAATTTGTAGGTAACTTCTAGTTTACTCTCGTGCTGTCCCCAAAGTGGCAGGAATATATGATGTAAACATAGGCGCTATACAGTGCCCAAGGCAAACTGCTAGCTGTCTGTATTGACCTTAAGTGTCTGGTGAACGCCATTGAGGCAGCAGAGCGCCAAGTGGCAGCACGGAAGAGCTGCTGAACAGGTGTCCGTCCTCCCAGCACCTTTATTAATCAATATATAACATTAAAAAAGGGACAGCTAAAATAATATACTTATATGTTGTGGCTTTTATCGGGGTTAAAGTTAGCTTCCTAATATGAAGGTGTGAACTGGTTAAGTAGATAAATTTGGCCAGCTGGCTTCTTTGGGTAGTTGGCTGGGTTTACATTTTGAAGTTGTTAAGTATTATTGGTGTGTTGACGTTTTTCTGTGTTTGTCATTTGAATGCATATTGAGTTGCTATTGGTGAGGACAACCCTGTTTGCTTTTTGCACCCACTTCAATTTAGTTCATCCTAAAACATCATTGCACACTGCTGTGGACACCTGTCTATTGTGTAGGACATTTCAATCATTGTGTGGAACAGGATATAATCAAATGCAGCAACAAGGGCTGGGGCTTCTTCAGAAGTAGATACTGGAAAATCCTGACTCAATCTGTTAGAGAATTGTAACCCTAATTATGCTTGAAGAACTGTCTGTTCTAAAGCATTGTGGACCAGTGTGATGGGAGTCAGACTACTAGACAGTGACCTCAAGTGGTATGATGATGGGGAACAAATCTCCAGGATCCTTTAACATTCCACTCTTCACCTGATGAGTTTGTTGATGGGTGTGTTGGACCCATTTATTGTCACCTGTCCAATACATTTAAAAGGCTACTCCCACCATTTATTTACTAGTATGAGATGGAACAAAAAGTACAGTATTTTGGAAATGTTTTCTTTGAGTTCATTTTTGCATAATGTTTTCATGCAGCTGCATATTAGCCATTTGTTGTGCCGTATTATCAGCCAATCTACTAAATAAACACCTCTAATCCCATCACATTGCCCGTGGTAAACAATACAATGGCTCAACCAACCAGACACAGACTAATTAAAGTCTGTAGAGGGACTGACTTCATTAGCAATGCAATAAAAGAAGCTGCTCAGTGGGGTGTTCTTAGAAGGAAAAGTCACTCAAAATATCGCATCACCAACATCAATGGCCTCCAGGTCTTTAAATAAGATATTTTGCAAGATATTGGAACACAATGAGATAAAATCAGTTTTTGTCAATGCTAACCTAAATTACTGTAAACACTATTTTATGCTCAAGTACAATTTTTTTTCCATGGCACTGTAAACAAACATGCAACTAAAATCCTTGCGTTTGTATATTCCTGGAACTTAAATACATCTGAAAATGGAAGGGGTATGAAATGTAAACAAGCAAATCTAACTTACATTTAAGATAATGGAATTTGACTCTATGTAGAAATATTAAAAATATGCATTTACTAAATATGCACAAAAAGAAATTACTAAAAAATACACAAAAATCCTAAATATCCCTTTTTCAGCCATTCTGATGTAGATTGCCTGGTGTGCTTGGGATCATTGTCTTGTTGTATGACCCAATATCCGCCAAGTTTTTACTGTCAAACAGATGGCCTCACCCTACAATACTTTGGTATACAGAGGAGTTACATATAGTTCATAAGGTTGAAAAAAGACCTAAGTCCATCAAGTTCAACCCTTCTACCTAACCTTCCTATTCTTCATCCAAAAAAAGGCAAAAAAAACCCCTAATTAAGCTAATTTGATTCTGCCATCAGGGGGAAAAGATTCCATCTTGACTCCATAATCATTATCAAGGTTCTCAAATCCTGTGGCTGCAAAACAAGGCCAAATCATCACCCCTCCAACAGATTGCTGTAAAAATCTCAATATCACGAAACTCTGCAGGCTTGGTAAAACTTATGTCAGAATTCAGTTTACGTTCTGTGTGGACTGTAGATTGCTCATAGATTTTTTCCATGTGTTAGCATACATGCTCCTATTGACTTCAATTATAACGCTACAGCTCATTTGCAGGAAGTATGCTTCCTGTTTACCAGGGCCGGACTGGCGATCATAGATGGATATGTGCGTCCACACACTACATTATTATGCTCATGTAGTGTGCAGACTGGCCTCCCCAGTCACTGGATCTGGAGTGACAGGGTGAGTATTGGGTGCTGATCGCCAGTCCAGGCTTACCGTTTACCCTTTCTGGTTTCAGTAGGAAGACCACTAGAAAAGTTAAATTAGACAAAAAATGCCTGAACCAATTTGCATGCAGTATTGTGCAATAACGTCCATGGAAACTTCAATATAATATGCATTATTTATTTACAGGTTTTTAGACTAGAGGACAATTGATGTGCATGGCATGTCATGAATTTAAACAAGTGTGATCTAAGGCAGTTCTTTCCGCAACACTGAAAGCTGCACTAGGGGCCCCAGAGCGTCAATGTACACCATATTAACTATGGTGCCGTCCACTTTAAAAGAAGTTAGGAGGTATTCAGCGACACGAAAAACCTTTGCATGTTGAATACGGGTAATACATTAAACCATGCAAGTTAATGGATCAATTGCAATATGAAAAATAAAAAAACATTTAAATTAAATACAAAACAATTCCCACTAATGTCAAAGTACCACCAAAAACAATATAGTCCTGAATTTACCGCTTAATACAAAAATCCTGGCACTTGAAATACTCATGAAGTGTCTTGTTTTCAAAAATGTATGGTTTGACAAAGATGTCCCAGATAACATAGGAGGCAGGATGACCACATCAAAATGCACCTCCTAATTGTGGCCCTGTAGCCTCCAAGCATTCTGACAAACCTATGCATGGGTGGTAACACTGTACTCAGGAGATGTTGCTGAACATATGCTACCACAAAGTTCAATAAAGGCTGGTAGCAGAATTAGTGCTTGGGAAGAGTTAAAATACTGGCAGTTGCAATACCCGGGGGTGTCTGGTTTTCAAACATACGGTATATAGTTTGTATTTATAGACTTTTCCCCCTATCTGTTTTCTGAATATTTTGCTTATTCCCTTACCCAAATATACAGCACTTTCTTTTTTCAATAATTGCTTGCTCATGTCTTCTGTTAACATCTTTAGCAGTGGATCGTTGTTCCAATCATCTCCACATGCTGCAGTTCTCTTGGCTCTGCACCTCTTCCCACTCCTCTCCCTTGTCTTGGTTCTCCCCCAATCATTCTCAGTTGTATTGATGATATTTTGCTCTCTACTTCCTATCCACACAATGGGCATAGTACATATCTCCATCTTCAAATGCTAGTCTTCATTCTTCATCATAACATTGTTCTTCTCATTTTACAGGGTAACCAGGAGCCAACTGCTACTCCTGACACAATGGTTCAGCCTTTTGCTGCTATCCCTTTCCCCCCACCACCACCCCAAAATGGTCTAGCCACAGATTATGGGAGCCAGCATGCAGAATATGCTGCCACATCCACTGACCATGGGCTTCCTCTGTATGGAGGTGGGCAAAGCCACACAGAGCACAATGCCCCTGCAACCAGCACAGCCAACGCTTCCAGTACGGTATGTGACCTACTTGCATGTGTGTACTCCCCCCCCCTTGGGTTCCGTTCAGTTTTTTCCCCACTCTTCCGTGATCATCAAAGTTTTCACTTTTACTGTAATATCACAAGTGTTGCATTGTTTTGTCCTTGTTGTAGTATATCGTCTCTTTGGCCCAAATCACTTCAGCCAGGCAAGCCCCTGTGTACATTTTAAAGGTAGTCTGAAAAGACTGGTTGAGCTGATCCTGAAAAATGCATTGTGTAATTGAAGAAAATAAACGCTGTAAATTCAGCACCCTTAAGCCAGGAAGTCTTCCCTATGACAGTTAGTATTATCCCTAATGTCAGGAGTGTATTTGTCAGCGCTAGGTTACTCGGCCTGAGGGTTCAGTCTCAATAATAGCATGCTGTGTTTCCTATATTTGCTTTCAAAGGGTACTGAATTTGCTACTCTTCCATATCTTCCCATAGCAGACAGATGGAGCTCAAGCAGAAGGACAGCAACCTCAAACACAAAACAGTGATAATGCTGAATCCAAACCAACTCCAAAAAGGCTTCACGTCTCAAACATCCCCTTTCGTTTCCGGGACCCCGACCTTCGTCAAATGTTTGGGGTGAGTATGCCAATCTGTATACCAGTCTTCCAGGCATTGCAGCTGGCTATCCAGATGACTAAATATGTAGTTAACGATTGATTGGAAAGTTTGCTAAATATACCATATTTGGTTGAATATAAGACAAAGCTTTTTCAGAGGTCGTCTTATAATCCGACCTCAAATAGAGGTCTCTCTATAAGACGAAGATCCAGATCCCCCTGTGGCGCTGCAGGGGACCTCCTTTCTGGCAGCCGCTGAACGCCTGCGCAGATAACCGTCGCTTCTGCCCAGCATTTCCGCTGGGGCTTCAATGACGGAGCACCACTGTGACATGACCTTCCGGTCATAGAAGCCCCGGCCAAAGTGCCGGGTAGCAGCAGAGGTTATCTCTGTGCATCCCGCAGATGTTCACCGACTGCCCCCACTAGACACCAGGGAGTCTGGAGCATGGGGGTAGTCTTATATTGAGGCTTTTTCTTTTTTCCCCACTAAATTAATATTCAAATGTTGCAGGGTCATCTTATAATCAGGGTAATCTTAAAATCAAGCAAACATGGTAATAATTTACAAATCCATGACATTTTACTTGTGTGAAGATAACTGTTTCTTTGCATGTTTGAATATGTTGCTCTTTTGTTTACTTTTCTTTTCTTAGCTACATAAAGATACTTTGGTCATTTTCATCTTGGCAATATTGCAAAAGCACAAGTGCTTCCTTGCAATTACTGTAAATGCAGGACTTTATCCACACACACACACATACAATGTTAGAGCATTTTTTCTGTACACTGTTGTTTAAACATATAAGTGGGTTTTTTTCCTTTTGGATTGATAATAATTGTTTTAATGTTTACCTTCCTCTTATAGCAATTTGGCAAGATACTCGATGTGGAAATTATATTTAATGAACGTGGATCCAAGGTAAGCGTATATTGGTTTTATTTTAAAATTATATCACAAGCATAAAAGTAAAACTAATAGTTCAGGATTTTGTTGCTCAAATACTGGATACAGGCATCCTATGAAAGTTTGAGATGATGGTTCTTTACTCATGAAATAACTTTACTCTAGAATCATCATTACCTGTATTTTCTGTGGTAATCTTGTACAACATTTGTACATGTTCTTTTCTTTAACTTTAACCCAAACATTTCATGGTTAATGCTATAAATCAACCTTTCATAAGATGCTTTTTCATAAATTTAAAAGAAATCTTGAAGCTGAGTGTTTGGGGAGGTCAGAACAAAACATATTTTAAACTGGCTGAGGTCAGTGGTTCACAGATCTCAATTATTGTGTTGATGTTTGTGAATACGTGTCTTGGTAAATGCATCTATATTTTCCATATATGAGATTAATCAATTAAGTTCACCTTAATTATTTTATCCATCTCACCTCGTGATTTGTGTTTTAGGAACCTTGATACAATAGTCAAAATATAACTTATTGTTTCATGATATACAAAAATCTACATTACAAACAATGCCAGCGTTACATTAGCTGAGATGTAGTACCAGCAGATTCAGAAATTAAATCTTAAATGTAACATTGTTTAGTTATAAATAAAAATGTTTTTAGTCAAAACACAAGCACAAGTAGATTTAAACTATCTTCTATTTAATTGTAATTTTATTCATATTGTTTTGTTTTACATTTTATTTCCTGCAATAATTCACAAACAAAATAGAATATTTTTTTATATATGTGTATTACAATACCAGCATATACATACTTTGTATTGTCTGTATTGTAATCTTTAATAAAACATAATAATAATCATCATTCTTAGTGTTTGAATATTTAGTTCCCTGGGGCTATTCAATGAAACACTGGAGGTTTTTTTTTTTCACATTTGATCCTAATATTTTTATCATCTGCATTCATCTTGTTTGAGATATTTTCTCTTGACCCCACACTGTAGAGATTTTTTTTTTTAGCGTTATAGAATCTGGTTTCCATTTCCCCACAGAATATACAAACCAAAGGAAATTGTGGCTTCCCATGCATTTTCAGCAGTGTTAGATAGCTGCTGACCACATCATTAGCCAAGAAAAAAACAAGAATAAAGAACTAGCAATCAGATATGAAGCCATATTATATTTGGCATCTATTTTGAAAACAAATTGCACTAGCTTGTTTTACAACTAAACAACTATTTTTCTTGTAGTTTTATTGTTTTCTGTTCAGCACTTTAATGCATATGATAGGTGTGTGGTCCCTTTAACCTTTTGAGGTGTTCCTTATGCATAGATGTGGGGGATTCTGTAGAATCTGTAGAATCCTGCCATATGCATCTGTGCTTTCCCCCACCCCAGCTATTTTCCATGCAGGAGAAAATGTCCAACTAGTCATCTTCTGCACTGAATTGTTGAATGTTGTGGCTGGAAAAAGCGCATAGAAGGTGCTGTCATTGATTTCAATGTGAGCCCTTTCTTGCCACTCCTTAAGCAGCCAATCAGTGGCAAGAATTGTTGGACCATTTTTGAAGAATACATACACCCACAGAGTACTTTAGTATTAATTCTTCTTTAGTGGGGCTGAAGGGGACAGTAAATTGTCCATTTAACAATATTATAACCGGTGATGCTTAAAACATAATCTGCAAATGAAAAGTGAGCCACAAAGGATAGAACTTTGTGTGTAAGATCTGACAATGTTGAATTCACTTGTGAAGTGAAAAACACAACAGGCAGTTGAAAAGGGGTGCCAAGGAGGCTATAGGAATGGAGAAACCAAAGTTCTAACAAGGATAAGATATTTATTCTCATGTGACCAGCTTTATTTTTTATTTATTTTACTCTCCTTTTGTAATTTTCAACTACATCCAATGATAGTGGGCTGCATATTTCTAAAGCACAGTAACTTTAAAGACACTGGAATTTTTTTTTATTATTTTCCTTGTGTTGTGTTTTTATTAATGATGCAAACATATTGGAATAGTTTAGTAACTGTCCTGGCACTTCCCCATAATACCGGTATATACTTGATAGCAAATTATGTATGCGGTGTGTATGTATGTATGTGTGTGTATATATATATATATATATTAGCCACCTTCAGGTAAGATCCAGGGACTTTGTTTTACTTTTAGATTCTGAAAGCATTGATATTTATGTGTAGCTTCTTTAGCTCCTGGCTTCTGACCTCCTCAGACCTTCTTCAGCTTTCTATTCCTAACTAAGTTGAGGGGCACTTACAAATACATGTAAAGACTTGGAATAACTTAAAGCATAGCTTTAGCCCTAATGTAAAAGGCAATGTGTTGTGTGGTTAACAAAAAAAAAAAATCTTTTTTTCCATCCACATCTGTTTTAATTTAACAGGTTTAATACTGCGCTTTCCCTACTTTTTTTTTAACCCTTTTGGATTTGTGAAAAAAGAATGTGATACGTGGCAGTTTGATACTTTTAACATTCTTTTCCGTTTAAGCATTCAGCACTTTTTAGACTCTGGAACTAATCAAATTGTTTCATAGAGTAATACTCTAACCCAAGGGATCACATTACTCCAAAAAAGAACCACACATTTTAATAACCTAATGCTGTCTACTGCGTATTTTCCTTTCTGAACAGACGGCTAGGCAAAGTCATTTGTCTGTATGACTTAGGTTTGGAAGATATAAAAAAAAAACACTAAAAAGAAAAATTCACAGATTATTAAATTAATAAATTAAAAATACTGAGGGTTTCTTGTATACATTTTTATTCTACCAGCCCGGAATTATTAGAAATTGATTTGTATAGTGTCACCATATTCCACAGCACTGTGTAATACACTGTGGGAATAAACCTAAACCTAAATGGGAGCAAAAGTCACTTAAATATCAACAACAAATTACCTTTTAAACCGCATAGTAGTATAGGCATAAGGTGGATTTCTGGTATAACACATTGTTTGCATATAAATTTACTGTAAAATGAAGCATTTGGGAAAGTGATAGCTGCTTTTTCAAACTACATCAGCATTCCCATCCTATTTAGATACTGGCTGTTTTTTATGTTTCCTTATATGTTTGCAGAATATTAGGAAATGTGGTAAATGCCACACTTGACCTATAATTTATGCACAGGAAACCTTTTTTTCAATCCCCAAAAGGGTTAAAAAAAATACCTATTTGAATCGAATTGAAAAACATTTTTTTTGGTGCTGTAACCCAATGCATTTTGACTCTTACAGTGTTCATTTTCCCTACTTTAATTGGTGCTTGGATTAGTTCCCAATCTGCACTGGCTTGACTATAAAAGGTTATTACATTCAACTCTGCTGCTTATTATTTTGTTCTGTTGTGAAAGAGATTGGGTGCTTTTCCAAGGCATAAGGGATTCGATTTTTTTTTTCTTCTGTAAAGATTGGAACATTGATTTAAAAATGTTTTTAGTTTAGCATTTTTGGGGAAAATGCAAAACAGGAATGAAAATCTAAAACACTTGTCTGAAAGTAAACCTATTATTACAACCTGTAAAAGTGTGCCAAGAGCAAATGCCCTATAAATGGTTGCTGATTTTTTAACTGTTTGTTTATTATATCTTTGAATATGTTAAGGTAACAAAACATTTATAGATGTGTATATATATGTTAAAGTTACATGGCTGCTTACTGGTATCTGATTATTTTTTCTTGTTGTTTTTGCTGTATTTTTTAGAAGTGAAAATAAGTATAACTGTTAACTCTTGTTGTTTCTTTATGTTCTTATGTTTTTTGATAACATTTTGTGTTCTGAACAGTCCATAGGAGGCGGCAAACCCTTGTCGGTTATAAATTAACATGTACAGTTTCATGGTAAATTTTTACTTTCTCGGACAGGGAACGTACACACCCCTCATTTGTTTTGTTTTGCTTTTTTTTTTTTGTTTCCTTTCACATTTATATTTTAATTTTTATATAAGATTTCATTATTATTCATGAAACCTATCCATAAAACCCTATTTTGCAGCTGTAATTCGGTAACTAAGGCTGCACTCAATAAGATTAATGCTGGTGATGGGTATTTCAACTGGCAAAGAGAGCGTGGTCTTGTGTATTGGCATGTGGTTTCAGCATTTACATGGCAGGTGATGTAAATAGTAAACTGCTGGTGGAAAGTAGGGGATCTGAATGCCAACTACTGTTCTCTAAGGGGACATGAAGTGTGTTGAATACCTGCTTAACAGTAAAAAATGAACAGCCGTTAATTAGTACATCACTTGACACCTTGTCATAGCAGTGTCCATTTAGATAGTTGCTTCGCCTTTAACTGTAGGTGGTGGAAAGTGGTATATCCTCCAAATGTTATATTTTGCTGCCACAGTGTCTTTACATCAGAGGTTAGAATGCTCAATGGAATACTTGTGTTAACTATAATAGTGCCAGAGAGTGGATCAGCCCTTTACGACTAAAATGCCAAATCCTTCTTAAACCCTGGCATTTAAGTCTTTCATTTAATAGTAATCTGTGCCAGGGTTTCTCCTTTCATTTCTTTCTATCTGCAAGTTAGAAGTTCATGTGCTCCCCCTGTTGCAAAATTGATGGCCGGTTACTTGGTTTTACTATGTACAGTATCTGTTAAAAGAACTCATTTTGCAACATTTTACTATCATTTTAAATGTACATTTTTTTATAATGTATTCCATTGCTTATTTGCATAGGAGGAGTTGCATCATCATGTTACCTAGTTATATGAAGTTCTTTACAGCACATTTGGTGGCAAGTTATCATAAGTTGTGAGATATGTTTATTTAAGTAGTAAGACTTAAAATAGATTAAGAGACGGACATAAAATGCGGCAGTTTGGATTTGATAATTTATGTATGGTTGTAATCCAGAATTTGAGATACCTGTCACCTCCATCAATCTTGCTACGCCCATGTCATTGCACATGGATCCTCACATGTCTTGAGGAAGTTTTGATAAAATATGTATATATATATATTTATTTATTTATTACCCCTATTTCTCCCTCCTTTTTATTTATCCTCCTGCAGAGGTCTCCGCACTTTCACTACTCCTTCACACTGCATGTGTCTGAGCCGCATCAATATGACAAATTAGTGCTCTGTGTTTTTCTGATCTTTACTGTTGCCAAGTTTTAAAAAAACATAAATAATCTTTGACATTATTTTTTTTTCTTTTAAGTTTCGATTCTGGCTCTCTGGCGGCTGATGTTTTCTCGTGCCCCCTTCACCCTCTCCTGGCCCCCTCTCTCTTTCCCCCTTCCCTTCTCTAATGATTTGCATGTATGTCTCCCCTTTGCACGCAGGGTTTTGGTTTTGTAACTTTTGAAACTAGCGCGGATGCTGACCGGGCCCGGGAGAAATTGCACAGCACGGTGATTGAGGGGCGAAAAATCGAGGTGCATGTCTTTACCTGAAACTGAAAGATTGCTAAATGGCAAAAGCTGCACTCCCCCACTCCTTCTTTCCTCTGACTCTACCTATCTTCTCCCAGACTATTGTTTATATATATGTTTGTGTGTATACATACGTGTTGTGTGTGTGTGTGATTTAAATTTACACACATACACACACATATATATATATATATATATGCGTGTGTGTATGTGTATTTGTGTCATACACTTTATTTAACATACACTTTATTCAGATCTTTGTAAATGCATGTCTACTCATCATCTTTTTTGTTTGTTTTTTTCCTTTCCTTTCTGCTTTTTAATACTCTAGTTCTATATCTTTGTACACTTCTATTCTTCATTTTGTTTATTAATGAATTATTCCTGTGTTAAGTCTATAACCTTTATGTTCATGTTCATTATAAACATCATTACCCCCTCCCACATTTACTCCATATCCTTTTCCACATACTTCTGGTTACTTTCACCGTTCTCCACTTGCATGAATGTGTAACACACCTTCAGTTCCCTTGTAATTCCACTGACATTGCCCTTTGAGCACTATAGCAGACAACTTTCAATGAACTTTGTTGTCCTACACTATGCTTGTGTGAAACTCTGCTTTGCTTCTTTTTGATTTATTGCTATTTCTTTCATTGTATGTGTGTTTTTTTGTCATTGTAACTACTTTTCCCTCCCCTTGTGCATATGATCATACATTTTTCTGTATCCTGCTTATCTTTCTGCTTACACGTTATCTACGCTTTTTTCCGTCTCGTATTCCTCATTTTTATTTTCTCATTTTCCCTCTTCTCTCTTCTGCATATGTACAGGTCTTTTTTGTTTGTTTCTTAAGGTTTATGCACATAGTCCAATGCTCATGTATCAGCCTAAACCCCCCCCCCCCATTCTAACCATTTATCATTTCCATGCCTGAAAGACTATAACTATACTAGTTTCTAAACTGACCAAAAGCCTGTTTTATTCAGTATAGTAGTATAGTAGATGGCCTCTGGATGCTTTCAAAAAGGTATATACCACAAAAGGCATTTTTTTATGATGCCTTGCTATTTGGGTTTTTCATTAATACCCCAAATTAACAAAGAAATTGGTTCACCACACCCTGGAGGCATAGTAAAACTAGCTCTCCATCGTCCAGCGAACATATGAAAGGTACACATTCGGTTATGCTTACAAAAGTCTTAGATTTGCGAATGCAAGCATAATCAGCATAAATGCATTTTACAATTTGCCTTCCTTAATTATGGAGTAAGGTAATTTCATATGCAATTTTAAAAGAGCATTTAGTCAAGCTAAACTCTAAAAAGTTATCATTAGAAAATGTAGCTTTGGCTCTGATTTCCCAGCAATATATATCTATTCAAACTATTTTGCGCTTAAAGGGGTTAAAACCATATTGCACTTTTTTCATTCAACATCCATTCCCTATGTTTTATCTTTCCCTCTCACTTTCGTTTCTGGCCCTAGTGTTTCCTGCTTTCTATCGCTTTGTACCGTAACATTTTATTTAATATTCTTAAGGGTCTTGTAATCTGCATGCAATCCTTACTTACAACTTGTACCTGTAGTACTTATCCTTTTCTTATATTTTGTTCATCTGAAGATATTTGTTTCCCTTATGTTTTGTTGGGGGTCATGGGGTGGGTGGGATGGTGGGTTGGTTATGCAACCAAGTAGAGAATGTGTCTGTATGAGTGGTTAGCTCTTAACCATTTTCCTTTTCTGTTTTACTTCTATTTTTTAAGAATAATCATTTGCTTATCCAATAGAACAGGCACCCCTCTGTACCTCTCCTTGTGTCTTTGATGTGTGTGGTGGGTTCTTTTTATCCTGCTTGCTGTGCATATTGGCTTATGTTAGTCCTATTGTCTTATTCTGTATGCACAGATGTGCTATTGATGGCTCTGTTTCATCTTGTTGGATGTGTGAGTTTGTCCTGTTCCTGAACATTCCCATGGGTCAACTCTGCCCCCTTTAGGATAGAAGTAGGGTCCTATTGCTTCATGTCCATTGTGTGGGTGCACTTTATTGCTTCCTACTACGTACCATAATGGGATTATGTGGTCTCCCATTTTCCTCCTACTGGGGGTGTTATTGGGCTCCCAATATTATCCTGATTGGGTGCAGCCTTCCTTCTATTTTGCCTGACTTCATTTTGTGTTTTACTTTTTTTCTGCTTATGACATTAATTCTCACTTTCCTTTACTTTCTGTTGACATTATTTTATTAATAGAAAATGAGCTCAACCTTTTACCAGTATACCTTTTACCAAAATCTATTTTCATTCTGATTAAATAACATTGGAGTATATGTGAAGAGCAATCTGGCTCGTGTTGCTAGTTGTACAAAGTCAAGAGAGGCAAACAATGGGCAGAAGCTGATTTTTTAGACATTCAACCTGGACCCATTAAGATTTGTGTAGACACTTTAAAAAAAACATACCCAATAGCTTACTAAAACTCACAGCATGACCCTCTATTAATGCTCACCCCTGTGCTTGTGGCTCATCTATCCTCTGCTGTTTTGCCCACTTTACTTTCCTTAAACCTAGTAATAGACTTCAATATGACACAAAAAATAAGAATAAGCCACACCACTGGTCTTTTCTAGTTGTCCATAGAATTATATACTTATCAAGTTGTTTCTAGACCAATACATATTTTAGAATTGTAACCTAGACAAGTTAAAACACATACATTTGTTTGTATAAGAATGCCATTAAATATCATCTGAAGGAAAAATGCACACTTTATTTAGCATTTAAAAATCCTTTTTAAACTTAATATATGTCCCCAAGAGCGTTTCATTCACTGCATGTCCTTACTCCTTTCATTGTCCTTGTGTGAATGTGGTGTGTGAAAGAATTAGAAGTGACAATATGATACCACGGTTCTGCAAAGTTTTGCAGTTTACTCTGGCATCATATGGGTCACTTGGGCTGCTGCATATGTATTTTGGATGTTTCACAGTTTGCTAACTAGATCTCTCTTCCCTCCTGACAAATGGGGAACTTTGTTAGGTGAACAATGCAACAGCTCGTGTGATGACAAATAAGAAAACTGTGACTCCTTATGGAAATGGTGAGAGTCTCATTATTCTGAAATGATGATTATTAATAATCACATATTACCATATATTATTATTATTATTATTTGAAAATATTGTACATATAGCAGTTCTCTTTTCCTTTCATCAAAATGAGAGCATATTTAATTACATTCCTAACATTAGTCGTAAATGCAATCCATGCACCCTAATCATTTCTCAGAATATCTTGTAGTCATCTATGTCAAATCAATCACAATACTAATACATTAATTTTCCTCCTAAATACTGCGCACCCCAGTGAATTTTGGTGATATCTTTGCACAATATACTTTTTTTCAGGTTGGAAGCTCAGTCCAGTTGTAGGAGCTGTGTATGGACCAGAGCTTTATGCAGGTAAATATCCAACAGAATAGTAAAAAGTAGAGGGCAAAACCAAGTCAGATTATGGTTGTCTCTAAACAAACTGGAGTAGCATTTTACTAGAAGGAAAGATCTTTTGAAGATCTATGGGGACACCTAGTGGTAATTTGATTTGAAAAGAAATATATTGGTGATGTGGCACTTCCATATAAGACAATCAGGATACTCAGGGGCTACCACAAAGGGAGAGGTCACTACATGTGTGATTACCGTACATATTTGTATATAAAATATATGTGTGATTTCTCAAACTAGCATGATGTGCTTCTAGCTGTCTGCTTTTATCCAACAGTTGCGTTATACAATTAATTGTTCCCTCTCCAATGTCCCTATTCTGTTGTCCTAATGCTGTCCCCACCTTTAATGCATGTAGACCTCTTTTCATGAGAATTTCATGGACAGTACTTTGTTTCACTTGCAAATATCAAAAAAGGGCAAGCAGATAAATCATAGCATGCATGTAGCACCCAATTTACAATAATAGATACAAACTATTAATTTGCTAACAGTCCACTTGCGGTCTGAAGACCTTAAAGGTCACAAAGAAGCTCCATGAGCTAACAGGACACGGTTTGAGAACAGTTTAAATAACAACTTTGTTTTTCTTACGAACAATATTGTAGCATTAGTACAGTCAAGCAAATGGAAATGATAGTAGAGTATAAACAGGCACATCTGTTTAGGCCCTCAGAATAAAAGTATTTTTTATCCAAATGAGGGTCCTTTAACAGGTTTTTCCTTTTTGTAAAATAATTTTCCATCTATGTGAACGTAAGCTCTGCTGTTTCCCCAGACTCCAAATTATATAGGCTCTACATAATCAGGGGGCAATGCAACTTATGTTTCAATCTAGGTATATGTTGCATTGTTGACCATTGACTTTGTTTTGCCCTCATCCAGTATGTAGTACTGTTTGTCTAAATGTCTGCTTTTTTGCATGATACTGGGGGTGACCTTTTAAGGTAAAGATTTTCTTTCCTTTTCATTATATTTCTTTTTTCAAACTTTTTTTTTATTTCTTTATGTATTTTTTTTCTTTTAAATTTCCAAACAATCACCCCAAAGCTGCACCAGGGCTCCAAGCTGACGTCTCTCTGGCCACTGAGGCTGGTGTCCCCCTACCTGGACCACGGGGGGTTAACACGTACATTCCGTTGATCAGTAAGTAGGGAGTGGAATGGGCCCTTTAACTTTCCAGAATCCCTGTGGCAACTGTCCTGTCTTTCTGCTCGTTCTTGCACGTGCGGGTGATGTTATTTGCACTGGGGTTTGGGGGGGGGACTCATACCTGTTCCATAAAGACACGATCCTTACTTAAAACATACAAGTTTTTTTGTCATCGAAGAGAAAAATCAAGGTCTTATTATCAACGGCAGATTCTTCTTGGAAGAACTTTTTTGTGGGGGGGGCAGGTATTTTGTACTTGATATGATTGTCTCGTATGTATGCAAAACATGTTCTATTGCATTTGTTTCAGTGATAACTATATATGGGGAATTTCTGGAAATTGATTTTTTTTGTCTGTAAATTTTCACAATATTTTTTTTTAAAAGAAACAAAAGCTATTGCCAGAGTTATTGTTTGTTGGTATTTTGTTTGACGTAGTTGTTAATACAATATACACACATACAATTTCTCAAAGTTCCATTTAGCATGCAATCTCCTGAAGCTTGTTCAATGTAACTGCTTTAATTACTTTATCATGCAACCAACTTGCAGTGCGTGACCACATTTTGCGATAATACAGTTTCAAAAATGAAGCACAAAGCATTTTGAGGAATGTAGTACATAAGTGGAGCAGCATTTTAGCAGAAGTGGTAGAGGTTAAAACAGTGAGGGAATGAAAGAGAGGATCACTGTCCAAATGAGGTTTGAGCTTTTCACAGCAGATGACAATTTGACTAAATGGTTCTTAACTGCTGACAAGTTTTATGTCTGCAAATATGCAATGTTAAATTATGTCAGATCTCTCTGCTTGGCCAAAACAATAGCTTCTCTTACATTGGTTATTGCTGTTCCCGACTGCACATCCAGATAAATACTAAATACTCTTATGACGAGAAAAGGATTGTGTTTTAGCGGTTTCACTGCTGGCACGACTGAGTTCTTCGCAGTGAATTTGTCCATATGTGAGTGCTTGATTTACTCATTTTATATCTGCATGAATATTCTTTGTTGTACCAGTACCAGATCTTATACACCTTCACGAGAAAGGAGGTGTGTGTGATAAAGAAACTTTGATATTCTTAGTGCTGCACTGGCCGCAGGAGAAAATATTTTGAGAGGATTTAAAGAGTTATAATATTGATCAAACCCAATATGTTTTGCATATTTATCAGTTTTGAAAACAAATGGCTGCTTCAAAACTTTTCCCCGTTGTGATACTTTGTTAAACCATCGTCAGTTGGTTGCAGCCGCATGACAGTCCCATAATGCCCAAGCATGGCATGAAAGGAACCAGAGTTGTTTTGAAAACTGCTAATTTAGTTTTTTCGTGCAATTTTCATATTTCACCTCTTGTCGTCCCCCCCCACTACCACCACCAAATTCTTTTCTCAATGCTCTGTCCCCTCCATTTGCCTTCTATTTCTCTTCTCAACAGTTCCTGGCTTCCCCTACCCCACTGCAGCAGCCACTACAGCAGCTGCCTTCAGGGGGGCACACCTGAGGGGCCGAGGGAGGACGGTGTATGGTGCAGTGAGGGCAGTGCCTCCTACAGCAATCCCGACGTATCCTGGGTAAGTGAACGGGTCGTCTGCTGAGCAATGTAGAGAAGAGGGATTTCCTATTGGCAGGAAATGGGGAAATCGTTGCTAGAAGAAGCAGAGTTTAACTATAGAAATGATTATATACACCTTTTAAATACAAATATATATATATGTGTATGTGATGTAATATTCATATACAGTGCCACTGACAGATTACTTTTCACTTAAGCTCACAGACAGAGCAGGATTTTCTATAAGAAATCTAGCATGCTTACACACAGTTATACATGTAGGCAGGAAATATACACACAGAGGATATATATGTAGGAGTGGTATGCCACTTATCTTACGTTACTGGTCACTTGGCACTCGAATAAACAGAATGCATCAATGTAGTAATATAGTTTTAAGTGAAATAATATCAGTGCAAGGCACATGCATACACGTTATGAAATACACCGTCTATAATGTGCTGTATTTGCCTGTAGCTCCCCCTCCCCTACACAATTAGAAGTGAACGAATGAGAAAGGATGGATCCACACTTAGCCTGAAATACTAAAAAAAAAATGCTCTGTGCCTTTCTGGGGCGAACGGATCCAGCATTATTCGAGGAAGGAAGGAAGAGAAAGGGATAATTCACTTTACACGGGGACATGCGATAATGTGCTAGGTTGTGGGGAGCGGGGAGGAGGCTGATTTTGGCGCTTGTTAATAACTGCACCTGTGGGTGTGGGGGTGTGTGTGTGTGACCAGTCAAAGCTGACACGCATGAATCTTGGCCTCATACATAACTGGGTGAGCATACTTAGGTGATGTATGAATAACCATAACTAGAGATATTAACATCCACTCCTGGCCAAACCTATACATTCACAGTAAATGTTTACAACAGATGTGGATTAAATGAATTCCATTACAGGAAGGCCCATTGCCAATAAAGCTGTAGTACTAGCAATGTTTACCTGTGCATTTAATTGGGGTATAATGTATATTGGTATCATTGAACATAAAGGTTCTGTTCCAGACAAAACATTGAGCTCTCTAGCTCTGGATAGATATTTTACAATACAACACACTTAGAATCATGTTAAGTAAAAGACTAGAATACAAATGCAGCGACTTAATTATAATAATAATATTAATGTTCCATTTTTTTTGGCTATTTTCCATCATATAAACCCCACCGTTTTCTTGAAAGGGGGCAGTAATACATCAGTTTTTATAGGAATGGTAAAGCAAACTATTTGCTTCACTGATTGCTGTTATAGCATTAAATGATACTGTTTAACAACTTTTCCTTTAACTGACATTCAGATTAGAATAGATTACACAAACCATGGGTGGTACTTTATGTGTTTATTTTTCATGTAGCATTGCTGGTGCTAGAAAAAGCATATTGTATAATGCCTCAGATTTTATGGCAAGTGGGGCTTGTCTTTTCGTAAACAAAGTTATATATAATCTAGTTCTAGGTAGCCAGTTTAAATGCTAGAAATCAAAACTCAGGTATTGTTTATTAAATGCAATTAAAATTGTTACTAAATTTGAGCACAGTTTATACAGTAAGCTAATAATCTTTTTTAAGTTAGATGCCAGAGCGGGTGTTTTTCTGAAGACATTGCAGCTTTGCAAACCAAGGACAATGTCATAACTGCACATAAAAGGGGGTGGGAGTAAAAAAAAAAAAGGTTGGTTATTCATACATCTCTCTTGCCTGCGTATGATTTATATGGCATGGTGCATGCAGCTGCTGTTAATAACCGGAATGTGTTTTGTTTTTTTGTTTGTTTTTTTTTTTTATTATCATTTTATCCCCCCCTTTCCTGGTGTGATTCTATAGTGTGCTATATCAGGATGGATTTTATGGCACTGAATTATATGTAAGTATGCAAAGATAAACCACAAAAAATACAATTTATTTTAAAAAAAAAAGCCAATCAATTCTAATCCCGCCCTGCTTTCTGCTTCCCGTTTTCTCTTTGCCCGTGCAAGCCAGCCTTAATTCCCATCCATATCACATCTTTTGTTCTGGTTTTTTTTTTTTTCTCATTTCCACGCCTTATTACTTCCGTATCTTTTTAATTTTCATTGTAGTATTTTGTTATCATTTGTAACATCAGTGACGTGTTGTGTCTGGGAATGCAGGCATGCTGTTTTAAACACTGCTCTGGCCGTTGGAATGGTAGATTTTGAGATTTAGGTGTTGTGGTGGCAGTGTGGTAGATCTTAATGTTTTGGGGATTTTCAGATAATGCATGCAATGGTGTTGGTCGCCTCCTCGCTACCGTCAGACTCTGGCTCCAACCTGACTTGACTTTTTAATAAATAAAAATCATTTATTATTAGTTCTTGTATGTGACTGGTTTCCTCCTTCAGACCAGAATTTGTGTGCAAGAAACGGGAGACTGGAAATTTTTCTTTTATTTGGCTCATGATGTAGGGCAGTTTTTACATTTTTTTATATTTTTGAATTTTTTATATTTTCTTTAAGGGTTTGCCTGTGATTTGCCTCGTTTCCCCTTCCTTACTACCCTTTTACCTTTCTCTGTCTCACTTTTTGTCTTCTGTCTCCTCTTGTCTTGGCCTTCTTTTTATTCACCTGTTTCTCTTTTCTCCTCTAAACATCTTTACTTTCAGAAGCTGTGGTTTAATCCCACTGATTCAAAAGTTCTGAATTGGGGCTTTGGGGAAAACTGGGGTATATTTCAAATGTCATGTCATATTATTGATTTGGTACACAGGCTGGCTTGCCCCCACCCAATCTTTGAATCCTGAGGTGGGCATTGAGTGGATGGGAAGAGAGGGCACGGTCCCTCTTTTGTCTAATCTCCTTCTCTCTACAGGCTTGTTGTGTTATTCATAAATTTTTGTTGTATATACATATGGTAATTTCAGACATTTTCCCCTCTGGGTTTTCAATATTGTTTTTGTTCTGTTATAGACTAGTCTTACAGGAACCAATTCTAAACCCTAAACTACCTCAGGTAGGCTCCCTCCCATGTGGCCTCTCCCCTTTTCCTCCTGCAAACCAATCAGAGTGCAGATTGCTGTGAAGATTAAAATTACTAACCTTTAATTAATGCCTTGTTGGAGAAGGGAACAGAGTCCACATCATAATTTACAATCATAATCGGATTCCTTATGCATTTGGGCATTGAGGCCTTTAGTGAGTTTGTTAGTGTAAAATGTATAATGTCACACTTATAAAATGCAGCTAGTTTTATACAAATATTACATTTAAACAGCAGATCTATATATTTTTTTCTTGCCCATCTAGTCCAATCCCTGACAATTTTCCACTCATTCATATGCCCAACTATTACATTATTTGGAACATCTACGGAATTTGATGGCGCTGTATAAAACAATAAATAATAATATAATATAATAATCCATCAGATTTGGGGTTTCTACATTGAGTCAAAATTCTTCTTACTGCTTATTGGCCAATAATTACTCTCAAGGGGAACTACTACAATTTGGAGCACCATATTTACTTATAACTTGTGTTTAGTTTTTATTCAGTTGGGTTGGCCTTTTTTTTTTTGAGCAGGATAAAGTATGTAAGTGTAGCACCTTGATCATACTCTAGGTACACTGGATTCCACATTTGCTTTTTGGTGAAACACTCTAATTGAACCCATTGAGCATAAATAAAAAAATGTTTTACCTTATGGTAGCTTTGCAATTTTGTTCCATAATTTTTGGTTCACCCATGAAAGGTTGTTAAATTTAAGTCTCTGTTCCCCTCACAACATAGTGTATTTGTCCTCCAACTGAAACCTCTTCCCCTCTTATGTCTCATTTTCTTCTGCTCACAAGAATAATTCTTTCCTATCTTTAAGGCATTAGTATAATGACAACACCACCATTTGTTTGCAAATATAGGTTTAACACATTGTCAAATTACGTAAGGGCATTCCCACTGTGAAATGATTAACCCAAAAACTTGTTACTCTAACTTTTCAATGCTACATTTTTAAATATTCACTTAACAATATCCCTTTTCATTAGAACTCAGAGAAGCAGTGAACTGCTAAATAACGGTCTTCATTAAAAAGCCTTGTATTCTAATATTTCCCCTATATTGGAGCAACCTAGGCATCTTCCTTAGATCTTCCTTAGTGCTGCGCTTTAATAATTTTGTATGTTTTGACCTAAAAGGTTCAGATATTACATTGAGGCCTCTGTTTGTATTCACACATTTGATACACAAGATTGGTTACCTAGTTTATCTTAGTATTCAAAGAGAATAACCTATAGAAAACAACTTATTTGGATGCCTAAAGAGCAAGGAATGTCACTATCTTCAAATAATAAACATACAGCTTGGCATATACATATACTACATTATTCATTTATTGGGAGCCTCCTTTTAAGTAAGGACCGACCAGATATTTATCTTCCCCAACCGAGAGGAGAAACCATTATTTGATATTTTGATTAACCAGTTTGATTAGTTTGAATAGAACAACCACAACTTCAGACTGTTTTTTCCCTTGCTCTCTTTATTCAATTTTTCTCTCCTACTGCTCTAGTTCCTTCTCCAGTTTGGCTTGGACATTAACCACCTGTGATGTTGGTAGCACCGGAATAGGACGGTGTTACGCTTAAACATTAACCTCACATTGACGTGTCTACCCCTAACTCAATGCACGTAATAGAGGAGTCCCCATTCACCCAACCTTGTGTAGATCTTGTAGAAGATTTATAGGGTAATAACTTTTCCCTCAGGAATGCAGGGATAGTCCTAACAAATGGAGTTTAAGATTGTTTGTTTGTTTTTTTTACGCTTTTGTTTTCATGGCTGTCAAGTAGAGCCTCATATATTCACTTTCTACATTCACTTCCTTACAAATATACAATTTATAAAAGTGGACCATTAATAAGCATAGTTTATTAAATTAGTAACTTCTGTTTGGAATGGACTTATTTCTAACTAAGGTTATTGTTTATAGACCCTCAGACATCCTTGTGGCTGTGCATGGGTCGTGCATTTTACTTTGATATGTTTCTGGTTTATGTCTTTAGCACTATTTGCCTTACTATAGGCCTGTTTTTATACAGTAAAACCTTATGAATGAGAGCTATGGTACAAGACCACCTGTAAACATAGTTGTTTGTATTCTTTATTATGATTCTTACATGTGTACAGCACGTTCTAACATACAAACCTGTTTAGTGGGCAAGATGGTACACATGTTCTTCTGGAATAAACCATTCTATAAATATGTGCTTCCTGTATTCAGGATAGTCACATAATTTAATATACAGTCTCATAATAAAACACACGGGGGGGGGAGTTAACTGGTAATTTTATAAAGTTGATGCAATGTCTTTTTTTGGGGGGGGGGATTGTGGTTTACTTACTTTGTATTGTAGTCTTCGAATTGGTGAGTTATATCACTTATTTAATTTCTCTATTTTGCCTTATCTAATGCACTTTAAAATGAGAGTACACTTCTAAAAATAATACAATGCTTCCTTGCAGCAGCAAAACCCTTTGAATCTAGGATGGAAAGCTGTTAAGGTTTCAAAATGGTTCTGTAATATGGAAAGCAAAATTTGGCTTAAGAATAGAAGCTTTCTCCCACGCATTCTCATCCCACTGAATATTTTATTTATTTGTATTCACATTTTTTCTAATGGTCTTCTTCTACACACAGGGTGGATATGCAGCTTACAGATACACGCAACCAGCCACCGCAGCAACAGCTGCCACAGCCGCTGCAGCAGCAGCTGCAGCCTACAGTGACGGGTATGACCATGTAACACGGTTTTCTTTTGTCTTTAGTACAATTTATATTGCTGTCGTTAACATTTAAATGTAACGTTGTGGACAGGCAGCACCTTTCACATGGCATTTAGGCCAATGGATACGAGCGCTGATTTGCTTACAGTAAATTATGATGGAGTCCATGGAAAAGGCACTCCAATACACATTTGACATGAACATAGGGCTGGAGTGCTATTTTCCTGACTAAATTTACAATGTTATGCATTTATTGGATAAAGTGAAATCACATTTTGTTTTATTTGACATATTGTTTCTTAAAACAGGTACGGCAGAGTATATACAACCGATCCGTACCACGCTTTGGCCCCTGCTACCAGTTACGGAGTGGGAGCTGTGGTAAGTAAAGAATCTACAAACTTAAGCAATCAGCAGTGTGCTTGGTTGTTTTTAAAAAGTTTCTGCATTGGCGGAGTTTAGTTTCCAATACCTTAATGACGCACTATGCAAAATGCACTACATTAATCACATGTAAAACTAAAGCAGGGTGTAAACAACCTGATTTGTTTAATTATATAAAAGTACTGTACACCAGTAGGTAACACTTATATACGTAATAATTTATATTGAACTTGTTATAGTTGCTCAACACAAGCTTTGGCTGCCCTGATGTTCCCATGGTTCTAGTGGAATGCGATCTCAAATAGGGGATCAAAGATGTACATTGTTCATATAGTAAAGTAAGGTGCCTAATACAACAACTTGTGTACAGCTAGAGGCTGCAACTCACCAATTTAGTAAATAGATGGTGTGGTCACTAAAAACATAGTCTTATAGGTCAGAATTTTTGCATCAGTAGATTCCAGTGGCTCAAACAGATAAACAAACACAGAACATTTAAGACCAGAGGCAAATTCTACTTCAACTCTGTATCACAAATTGGAGGCTTTAAGTTGCAAATACATCTAACAAAATATTTGATTATAATGTGTATGTAAGCCTTTTCCAAATCCAGCTTGAGAGAGATTTCTAGGAACTGCGGTGATAACTTAAACAATGTCCTTTCCAACATGTTGTGCTTAAAAAGGCCTACCAAATCCAAAAAAAGTCCAACCTCTGACCTCTTAATGAGAACCCAAGATGATAGTTGGACTCTTTCTTTATATATAATCAGAGAGCCATCTAGCTGCAAATACATATGCCAGGCTGTAATGCCATTCTGCTGATAGGGCACCCAATATCTCTCTGCATGTTGAGGGATCGAAAATTAGCTATCTTTGCATTCAGTCTTGCCACCATCAAATCTATTTTGGGCTTTTCTGTTTGGGCTATGATATTCTGGAATAGTTTACAATCTAGCAATGTTTTACCGTATTCACCCTGCTTTGGTAAATAGATCTTGCTCTGGAATATTTTAAAACCCAGTCATAGACGTTTGGAATTCTGAGACAGTCTTGTTGTTAAAACAAAGCCACCGGTGTCATTATTATTATAATGGTCAGGTCAGGAGGGCCCTGCTCAAACAAGCGTACAATCTAGACCATCTTGGTAAAATTCATGAGCGTGTAGGAGAGACAGAATGGTAATGCCCTGAACTGAAAGTGGCAAATCGTACTGTTCAAATATATTGAAAATTGAATACCATAAAATCTTAACAGAGGCGGTACCTCTTGGATAACCCTTTTTTCATAGTAATTCTTGTACCGCATCTCCACTGTCTGCTGAAGCCTCAGAGACCTGGTTACTTCCTTTGGGCAAGACATGAATCCAGATCGTGTAATTAATCTTATTGTGTAATACACAAACCCCCTGGTCTTAAGTGACATTTTGCCATTATGGAAAAGAGGCAGTCATCCTACCAACAGGATGTTTGACAAGGTTTTCACTTTTTCTTGGGGGGAAGGTGAGGCAATTGGAGCGGCCTGTCTTGCTGGTTTTATATCTCTTTGTGACGGGAACAACCTGTACCCCGACTGGGTACTCCCGAAATCTTTGCTTCCTTCTTCCCATGGCCACCGGGATTAACCCCTTCACCGCCGGAAAGAGCCAGCGTTGCAGATAGAAGAGGGGAAGCCGCAACAGGGCTGCTCTACCACTGTGGCTAGCCAAAGCTGAGCTACACCGTGTGGCTATTGTCCTGAAAAACACACAGCCTTATATACAGTCCGGCGTGCAAGGGACATAAATCGCATTAACATATTCCCATCCTGCCCAGATAGTCCAGCGCCATACTCAGGGCACCAAGCCCTGCAATGTCCGTATAACCTTAAGTCGTCATTCTCGGGCTGATCTCGAAGGAGCAGCGTCAGTCCCAGGCTACTGATGGATACTGAGGATATCCTGTCCAAAAAGTGACGCAATCGGCCAAAGGGGCCCCCCAGTGGCAGCAGTTCAAAGTTTCCCCCGGACAGACCGAGAGGTAGCCAGCGTGCGTACGCCGGCTGATCTCCGCTCTCCTGGAAGTCCCAGCGACCAGGACTCTACATACATATACGTGTACACTGCCCTTACAGATGCCAGGCCACACACACACTGCCTTTGCACATGCATACTTACAAGCACACATAAACACTGCCATTACATACATGCACTACCCATATACACACGATTACACTGCCCTTACACACAAACATACCGGGTCACATTTTCCCAGCAACTCTTTCTTCTCATCTCCTGCCCATTTCTTCTCCTCCAAGTTCTATCTTCCATTCTATCCAGACCTCTGCTTTGGTACTCCCTAATCACTATGTGCTGGCAATTGATGCACAACGCCGAGATACATCATATCCCAGCGCTCTGCATCAATTGCTGGCAAATAGTGATTAGGGATCTCGGAAGCAGAAGTCTGAAGTGACTGACCTCGTGATTCCTAATGTAGGGCTGGTTAGAGGGAGATTGCGATCTCCACAACCCGCCCTGCTCAGTGGGCGCCCCTGTGAGTGCCTGCTACCCACACCAGTGTTCATGGACCCTGGGTGCACACTGCCTTAGGTGGGAATTTCCGTTTCAAATTAGTTAAATTAAAACAATACCCACAAAGCTCTTTAGTTAATAGTGACATGATAATTTGGGAATTGACAACATTTACCATTTTTATTATTGGTATTAAGATGGTTCAAAATCTTATGTGATCTGACATTTTGTTGCAATCTAAAAATGTTCTTATGGTTTATTGTAAATAAATTTTATTCTCTCCCCAGGCAAGTTTATACAGAGGTGGTTACAGCCGATTTGCTCCGTACTGAAGTGACGTAAGCCTACTATACCCCATTGAACCAGGACAAAACTGACCTTCTTCCCATCTTCCTGTTTCCCTGTCCCTCCACTATCAAAGTTTGTGAGGCCTGGCTTTTGCAATACTTAAAAAGAAAACAGTCTACAGGAATTTTCTAGCAGTGCAAGATGGGTGGATATGACTGAAATATATACAAAACTAACATAAAGGACATTTTTTATACCTCAACCTACTATTCAAATCTGTAATTTTTATTTCTTCATTTTTTAGGGGGTGTGTTCATTTTGTTCCAAAGATTGTGTTTATTTTTTATTTTTAAACTGTGGTAAAAATGTGTGTATATAATATTTACTTAAGTATGTGCTGTGAGCTTTTTTATTATTATTTCTAGATTTGGAGTGGAGATTTACAAAAAGATAGGATGTATGAAAGAGAGGGTTGGATTTGGGAAAGGAAAGAAAGGACAGTGCTCTGCATTTTTATATTTTTTTTTTTCCATTCGCTTGTATAAGGCAAAACCTTGACATGGTAACATCTGAAGTTGCACGTAGTAACAGTATTTATCCATACTTCTCTATTATAACTGTCTCAGGCAAACAATACAAACTTTTCTTGTGGCTACTGGGCAAAGTATATCAGTTAGTTTGCTTAGAATGGCAATTATGATTCAATATGATTGCTGCTCAGTTTTAGTTATGGTGCAGTTCAATTTTACATAAAGAACAGTAATGGTAATTTTGTATGTATTGCAATATACCATCAAAAATGGTTAAAAATTCAGTAATGTAGACTGAACAGTTATAATCTAATATTATTTTGCAATGTATAAATAAATATGTAAATATATGCAAAAAAAAAACAAGATTGGCTGCGGAGATGAAGATGGCAAACTTAAACATATGTATGTATATACATATGTTGTTACATCACAGTAATAGATATTTTGATCCAGGAGCTGGGGTTGGGAAATTGCCCTGGGGAGTGCTCTGGTTTTGAGGGAAAGGGTTTTCTTTATATTGCGTGTTTTCCTTACTAGTCCTTCTATACCCCCACAATGTCTAAAATAAGACCGTATTGCAGCATTTGCAACATGATAGAATCCTTTCTGTACTTTTTTATTGAATGTGATGAATGATATAACAAAAAGGAAATGTTTTGGGATTAATTAACTATTCATCCAGGTTTGTATCTGGGCTCAGCTGTCCCTTCACAAATTACATCATTTTGTTTAAAATACCTTTAAAGGTGTGCTGTTCCACATACCATGATGACTATATACTCCATCAAACAGAATATATTAAAAGCATCATGCCTAATCGCTCCACTCTCTCCAGAAATAACACTAATTTTTGCAACATTCAGATTTTTCTCAGGGAATTCTTGATTTGTTGAAAATGACGGTAGTTAAAAAGCCTTGGCAACAAAGCTGTTTCTATGCTGTTTTTATGAGATTAACACATTACACAAGGAAGAGGACAGATGTGCTTCATTTGGTTTGCCAAGTCTGCTAAAGTAGTGAGCAAATGTTTTGTCTAGGTGGAACAGCACCTTTAGTAATCTGAGAACAAACATTTGAGTATTGAATTTTCTGTTTTTTTTAAACTAAATTATGAACTGCAATGAGATACAGGAAACCTTCTGTGACTCGCCCAACATATTGCTGTTTAAGTATACTATATACTTTAATTAGCCAACACCAAAATATGTCATGGAATTTTGAACTTTTTTTTGCAAACCAAGATTTCAAATATTAAGTTCCAGGATTTATTTCCTTATACATTTACCATATGATTAAAGGTACAAAAATCATGATTGTTTTTTTTTTTCTCTCAATTTAAGGTATATTGTTATGTTGATTACATTTGTTCTTTAATATGTGGTCCAGTGGCTGATTAATGTGCCACATAAAATTTTCATTTAAAATTTTTCTCAAAATATTATAACAGCTTTCTTTTTTAAATTTATGCATATTTTCAACTACTTAAAAGTGTCTCAGTCCTCTACATAATATACTTTTTCAGGCCAATAGCAATGAAAGGCAAACTGCACCTTCATAGTAGACTGGTAATGTGTCCTCAAGGAGCCACATCTAATGTACATTTATGAATTTCATGGCTTACTTTTAATTTCAAGATTAACTGTTATATATCCTGTTTGTTCCCTTTCTTTGTCTCCTCTACATGACTTGCACTTTTTGTCTTTATCAAATCATCTATCCTGGAGAGCAAATCCTATATCGCATTTGCAGCTGTTGCATTATTATGAACACTACGACTAAGTATAGTGTAATTACGCTCATCTGCTTAGCACTATATTTGTTCTTGATCTGCAGTTATTTATTGTTTTGGTTGCTAATTCCAAGTTATATGGGGAATCTTAAATGTTTTGAGGAACTTCTTTAGTGTCTGGTTTTACTGTCACTGGAGGGAATAATTATCATTATCTCTGTAGAAGTAAGAAGAAACCATGATAAAATATCTTATTATATGTTTTCTAAGGTATTGCACCTATTTAATGGTCAGCCAGGTAAAAGTTCCACATGAGTGGACTGTAATTGTCTTCCTATGTGTACATATGTTATCTAGCATATTCCAAACTCAGTCACAGTCGTAGTGGATAATTCAACATACGAGGTAAGGAAGTGCCACTATCATTAATGCTGAATTTTCCATTACTTAAATTATATAGATGACCCGTGATTAATTGAATTTTGGAATTTGCATATGTTGGAATACAGTATTTCCTTTTTAATGTATTAGCTACCTTTTTATATGAAATGTAATGGGAATCTCCCAATATTACAGTAGTTAATTTGCATTGTGAAATCTGGTTTGATACTTTATATAGAACAGAATATGTTCTTTGAACCCAAACTGAAATGAAAATGTGTTCAGTGTGATTAAAAAAAAAAAGTTTTGAAACTTACAATGTGCTATCAAAACATAAAGCAAATGTATAGATTAGAAGAGTGGGTAAAAGTTGTATAAAATCTGTCTTTTATACACCATGTAATGTGTGTATTTTGTGATTCATGATTTATTTTTCAGCCCACTTGTATGCATTAGTTAGAATTCTGTTTTCTACACTTGCTTTAGTTCATTTGATTATATGATCCATTATACCTACATAACTAAAAAGAAAGTCCTAACAATTTTAATTTCAGAAATCTCATTCTGAAAAGTGAACTCAGTAAGAAACTACAACATCTAGAATCTAAGCTATTAAAAGAAAAGTAATATTGTTACACACAATTACATAAAACATATGTCATGATATGACCTAATTTGAAAATGTATGCTCTTTAGGTATAATATGTATTTATCGCTTGCTTAAGTATGGTAAGTAGCTGTAGGCCATGACACAAAGGTTAAAAAAGAAGGTACGGGGAAAGTGTGTCGCCTGTATTAACAGGCGACACACTTTCCCCGTACCTTCTTTTTTAACCTTTTATGATGAAACATAGATCCAAAGACCCTGAGGGATAGCAGGTGTGACAAAAACGGTTTATAGGCATACCCCACATAACGTACAAAATGGGAACAGAGCATGTATGTAAAACGAAAATGTACTTAAAGTGAATCACTACCTTTTTTCACTTAATGCGTGTGCTGCACTGCAATCATCAGGTCATTTCCACCACAAAAGATGCTTGAAAGACAAACTGGCATGCTGGCGTCATGCTGTTAATATGTCGGTTCTCGCAAAGCGGGTGCCCGTAAACAGGGGAATGAAAATTTTTTGCTTTTGCTTCTTCGTGTAGGTCTTTCAAATAGGCATGCATACCGATTACCGGTTGGCTGTACTATTAATGCTAAGCCCTTGCTTGGCCTATGCACTCTATGTCCTTACTCTTGTGTAGCCACGGTAATAAAGACAAAAACATTATAAAACTTGTAATTATTCCCTGCATGTTTCCTGTGTAGTCATAGGTGTCACATTTTCCATGCCACGTATTCCATCTTTTAATAAATGTTAACTTCAACACTAATTATTGATGTAATAATGTGCTAACATGAAGTTTGGTTTTTTGGGGGGGGGCATTGCCCATTGCCAAACTGGTACAGGGACTCTTTTTGTGTCCTAAAATGAGCTGCTTGAAACTACAACTGTGCAGCGGTTTGTTATTTTAGGATGTTAACACCACGTCTAAAGGTAATATGAAAAAGTAAAAAGGCCAATTTTGTTGCAAGTGCTCAGTGTACTGTATTGGAACCATATTTTTATCCACTTGGTAGAAACTAGAGTTAAATTTGTTATTTTGGTCCATTGAACCAAACATTGTTAATGTGTTGTTTTTTATTTATTTGTGCAATCGGTCCTATCCTGTATGCAATTCCCTTTTTTCTGTCTCCACATCATGATTTGTGATTTTTATGTCATTTTGCAATGCTTCTTTGTGTGGAAAAGGAGATCATTATTCTAACCACTTTTCCAAAGGAGTATGGCATATCTGTAATCAATAAGAAAATATCTACCACTTAAAAGCAAGTTTAAAAATGTATTGTTTTGTGAATCAGAAAAAGCATCTGTTCATATTGACATACGTATATTGAAATATATATTGAAACTCTTGTACATAAAGATTGCTATCCTTTGACGTAGCCAGCTTCGATGGCTCACATTTATATTTTAACATAAAACATTAACCATGTAGGAGTGGGACATGGTAAAATAGATAAGACATGCTTTCCAGATGTTTGGTTCGGGAGATATGCTGTGCTAATTTACATATTTCCTAAAACTAAAATGTCAGTGTTCTCTCCTTACCAGTCAAGTAATTTCAGTTCTCTTTTTTAAAAAAAATCAGTTTATTGTTTTTTAATGAGGTTTTCTGACAGCATGACAATCCTTTATTATCAATTTTAGGTCCTACAGTCTTCATAACAATTTACATAAATTACATTTTACTGTAAAAATGTTCTTAATTGCTTTATGATCAGTGACTCTATGATGAGCAGAATTGAAGGAAATGATATAGGAGCTTCCATTTAATGTACAAAAAGTACTTTGTTTACATAAAGCTAATAAAAAGAGTATAATTTGCTAAAGTGGTAATGGATAATGTGCATGCACAAGATATTCCTGAATCGCCTGAAAAAGCTGCAAAGAAGTTGCATGATGTTTTGCATGGATATCATTATAACCAACCAACTAATGAATACAAGATAATTTAAATAAATTAAAAAAATAAAAAAAGCACGACTATCAGCATTAATTTTCCTACTCAATCCATTGCTTTGATGATAAAGCACTAACTTACAAAACAAATATATTCACCATTCAATGTCCCGAAAACTATTTAACTGAAATGTTTATCACTCCTTGGAGTCAGAATACATTGATCCATTACGATATTTTATATATTCATTCTTTTGTGGAAAGAAAAGTTCCTGACTAAAATAATGTGATCCATTCACTAAAGGGAGACCTGATAGAAGAGAGGTCAGAGAGCTATGATTTCTACTCCTTTATTTCCATTCTCATAAGCTTTTGCTGTAGAAAACAAAATTGACTGACTTTAAATCATTAGGATTTCTTCAAGGTCTCCTCAACCCATTAAATTTTTTAGGGTCAGTCCAGCCTTTCTAGTTGTAGTACCTTTGTCAATGCTGGACCTTCTTAATGTAAAAGAAGGTGAGGGAGTTAACAAGAACTACTCCCTTGCTAACTCACATTTCAGCAAGTAAACCCAATGAAATGCCTAATGATGTGTTAGACCATTCCACATCTGTTGGAAGGTGTTCTATGCATCAATACTCCGTTTATGGGGAAAATAATATCACAGTGAAACCCTCATATGCGAAAGACTCTATACCAATAATGTGTGTGTTTGTTTTAAAGAGCAATACACGCATCTTTTTGTCATTATGTACTCAACTCTAAAAATCAAAAACTTAAGGGCATACTGATCATACACTATAGAAGAAAAAAAATAGGCACAGTGTATGCGTTTTTTTTTTGTTTTTTTTTAAGGCTTCCGTTCTGTCTTGTGTTTAAATGCATTTTTATAGTTAACACTTTTATTGCGTTACTAGCAAATAAAATAATAAAGTGTGTGTGTGTGTATATATATATCATATTTAATATGTAATACAAATGATCTATAAAATGCCTTTATAGCTACATTTTGAAGACTTCTCTAATCCACATGCAACACTGTAGGAGTCACAGTTCCACAGTTATCCACCATATTTACAGTGTATATCCTCAACACCTCAAGGAAATACTGTATCATAATTGATGTACATATTATTATGTTTTTGTTTTAGCAATGAGGCTGCCTGGAGTCACTTATTTCCTATTATTGCATTTAATGTGCTACCAATAGCACATATTTCTCTTTTATTGTTTGCTAATTATTATAATTATACAGCTTAAACAATATTTGTAAGTGTTGCTTCCTATAGACTATAAATATATTATCCCAACGTAAACAGGTACATTTGAAAGTGAGAAAATTGTGGCTTTGGTTTATATTTATAAAATATTTGCACTGTAAAATCATTCTTTAAAAATAGTATTTTACAGACAGTGCAGTAAATGGGTTTTTCTCCCCAGCTGGTTGTGACAGCATGCATATATATATAATATATATATAATATTTGTGTATGTTATACATAATTTATTGATCATTTTTGCTGGCTTTTATAAATTCAAAGCAAGGGGAGAGCGGGATGGTGTTGGTAGCCTTTACTCTATCTCTAGCCATGGTAATAAAGTGCTGTTTTAAAATAAAATTGAAACATTTATTTTCCTACAAGTTATTTTGTATGAATGCAAGTAAGCATTGGGATGTAAGAGACCTTGATTATACCCTGGCAAACATTGTTTATTATAATACACTTATTATTTCTATTTAATTTAGATTAAAATGGATTTTTGATGAATTTTGCAACTTTTTCCTTTTGCGTTTGAGGTTCACGTGCGCATGTACTCCTATGGAGGAGCCTCCACTGACCATATCACAAATGATGCACTTCTGTGTGTCTGCTGACAACAGAATGCAACGTTACTCATGGAGAGTATCTATATGGGTACAGCTAGTGCGCAGAGTGAGTGAGCGGTTCTCCTCCCCCCACTTCCTGTCATTTTACCAGTAGGGCTGCTCCTGTGATAGCTCCCATGGTTTATGTACTGACTTTCTACATTCTTTAATTTTCCTATACCATCTAACATATTGTTCCCATTCTAATGTTATAGAATTCTTTCATTCACTTTCCTGCTATTTGCCCCCCTTAAATTGAAAATCTATTCTGCACATCACTCTTGATAACATCACGTAATGTATCTAGATATTTGTGCACCGACCACACATGTTATTTAAAGAAATTATGCTACTCTAATGGAGTCTTTTTATTTCTATCAGAGACCAAGGTTATCTCAGGGTAAACATAATCCACCAGTTAATGATATTTTCCAACTTTTCCTTCTATAGCCAAGTCATGGGAACTCTATCTCTAAGTTGATATAGCCTTGCACAAACTTGTCTAGTTGGAATAACTCTATATGAGATTCTGTTACTCGGGTGAAACTACAATATGTTAAAAGCAATCACATGGAACTTTCTTAAACCTATAGGCAGTAAACTGAACAGTCCTTATAAAAGGTCCACTTTATCAAACTTACAAAAAGAAACATTTGATATACGTATATTTTTTCTTCAAGAAACACTGGCTTCCAACAGAAAAAAATCTTATAAAAGGACATATATTAAAAATAATAACATCCTTAACCCCTTCAATCCCCTATGGACGTACTGGTACGTCTAAAAAACGCATCCCAAGAATCCCCTATGGACGTATGGTATGTCCAGCCCTTCTGGCATGAAAGCCAGAAAGCTGTTACATTTCAAACTGCCCGATCGTGCGATTGTGCATTCTCTCCGGGGTTGCGTCACTGCAGGGGATATCCTGTCCTTCAAAGAGGCACAGACGCTGCAATCTCTATGCACGTCTGAGGACTTGCATAGAGATTATAGTGTGATCGGTGCAGGGGGATCGCGGGGAGGAGAGAGAGAAACGGTTATCATTTTAAAAAATCATTAAAATAATATATATATATAACTCATTGTGACATCACTGCATATAATAACATGTTTTAAAATATATATATATATATATATAAAAAAATACAAAAATAATTAAAAAAAATATATAATATGTATATATATAAAAAATATAATAATTAAAAAAAAAATTGCCTAGCATAATATCTACCCAGTATAACCCTCCTGCCCCCGTTCACAACCCCCAAATCCGTTAAGCCAGAAGCATAAAAATTCTACAAAAAATATACACCTTACAGTATGTTCCCTGGTTCTGGGAAAGTATGAACAATCTATATAAATTAGGTATTTCTGAAATCAGGACACCTGAACCTAATTTACCTAATTTTGTGAGGGTTCAGAGGGAAAATGTTAAAAAAAGTTAGGTTTTTTTTTCTAATTTTCACTAGTTTTTACTAAATTTCTCATTCTAAATTTCACCTAATCATCCAACTATGGTATCAAAAGATAGCTCTATCTCTGCTTGAAAAAACAATATTAGTTTACATGGGTACACTATTCACAGGAAAGGAGAATGATCGCTGAACCGGGACTTGAGGTACCAAAAACCCCTGGGATTGAAGGGGTTAAGAAAAAAAAAATCTAGTAATTTCATTTTATATAAACATAGAGATTATATTCCAGGTGTTGGATCTAGAGGCCAGATATCTGATAATAGTTTGTAAAATACAAGACAAAATATATGCTTTAATTAATCTCTACGCTTCTAATATTACCTCATAAATATTATGAAAAATATTCTAAATGAATTATTGTAATGTTCGAAGATTTAAATTGTATTCCTAACATAGATATGGATAAGAAACTAAAAAGAGAGGAAACTGTTGATGAGAAATTTAAGAGAGCAGCTAAACTAATAAACTTTATGAAAAAGAATATAAATTATGACAGTTTTAATCCTATGACTAAGGAATTTACTCCTTTCTCGGCACCACATGCTTCATATGCGCGTATTCACATGATAATGGGAAATAATCACTTTGTTGAAATAATTAAGAACATTTTAATTAAAGATATTTTCTGGTCTGATCAAACGCCAACATATGGGAAATTCATCATGATAAACAACAAACCTTAAAAAAGAATGGAAACTAAATAGTTGCTTACTAAACCGGAAGAAACACGTAGATTATATATGATCGATAACCAATCTCTATTTTCAAGAAAATGATAATGAAGAAACCTTATGGTCGTCACACTAGTACAGGACCACCATATATGTTTCAATATGGTATTCGAGCTACTGGAAAAAATGGGTAACATTAAGATTAATAGAATGCCAAAATTGGCCCTTCTCCACTTCCTCCCACCAGAATTATCATTAGAAAGAAAGATAATAATTGTCCACTCCCTGGTAGCATCCAAATTACTGATCGCTAATTTACTGAAGGAATTTGAAAGAAACCAAACATTTTACCTGGCTCCAACTAAAAGACCAAATCCTATTTTGAATGCAAATGGAGAAAAGCCTAGGTTGGAGAATATGAAATAGCATACTAGGAATACCCATTATTATTATTATTGTTTATTTATATACCGCCAACAGTTTACGCAGTGCTTTAGTAGACTATATATTGTTTGTTTTTTTCAAGGAGAGAGAGGGCTTTCTTTTGATACCATAGTTAACTAATTAGCTGAAAATTCAGGATTAGAAATTTTAGTACAAACTAGCAAAAAATTAGAAACAAAAATAATTTTCTTAATATATATATTTTCCCCTCTGAATCCTCTCAAAATGAGGTATTTTTTTGCACAGGATATGTGTTAATGCAGAGAAACCCAGCCAAAATTGTTTAGCTGAATCACCTGATCAGTGGTGTATTTTGGTTTTGTGCTGCCCTAGGCAAGACTAAACTCAGATACCCCCTAATCTAAAATTGGCCCACCTCTAACCATAACTGCCCCTAAATTAACCCTAAAGATCCCATTAACCATAACTGCCCCTAAATTAACCCCCACCTACCCAGTGGAGGCTCCTCCATAGGAGCACATGCGCACATGAACCCCCAAGCGCAAAAGGGAAAAAAAAATGCAAAATTCATCAAAAATCCATTTTAATCTAAATAGAAAGTGTATTATAATAAACATATTTAATATGAAGCCTTCTATCCCCTGATGTAGCCTGCCTGCCTGCCTATGCAAGAAAGAGCTATGAACAGCTATGGCAGTCTCTTCATAGTTCTTTCTTCAATCCCACTGCTGCAGTGCACGTGCTATAGAAGAAAGACCCTATTTGCTTAATTGCTGCCAGAACCTTGCTTACATTACAAAGCGCCATCTGAGCCGTCCATTTGAACCCCATTTTTCACAGTAAAGGCTGTGCGAATGGGGGAGGAGCTCCCAGCCATCAGCTCCCAGCCAACACACTCACTGCCCAGGCCGGAGTCTCCCCGCTAACAACCCAAGGCCCGAACCCCCATTGGAATTACCCACCAGCCGCCACTGCACCTAACCTAACTTTCAGCAGCCCAAATATTAAATTTATACTTACTATTAGATGAGTTGCTGAGCACTATAAGGAAAGGGGTGGGGCCAATCAGTGTGACCGCAGGGAGGGACTGGGAAGCAGAAAGGGGTGGGGTCAATCGTTGGTGTGACTGTAGGGAGAGACTGGGAAGTAGTAAATGCTGTTGGGGCGTTTAATGGGTATTTGGGGCGGCATTTTTGCTGTCCCCTTGAAATGTGCCGACAAAGGCAGTTGGCAGTTGCCTTGTCTGCCTTGCGGCAGATGCAGCGCTGCACCTGATTACGGAAATACCCCACATCCTTAGTTTTTTTCTTTCTTGAGGGCCATATCCATCCCTTACATATAGTACCCTATAGGCAGTGTTCCCTCTAAGCTGTGCGCTTGTGCGCGCACACATAGCATTTTTAGAGAGTGCACACGTCCACAAACAGTTTTTCCCAATAAAAAAAAATATATATTATTTTTTTGATACTTTATGCGGTGTGGATATTGTGCGCGCATAATTTTGGCTCTGGGAAAATTTTTGCACAAGAGAAATTTTCTGCGCATGCCACCTAAGAAAAATTAGATGGAACATTGCCTATAGTGTAGTATTTTTTTATACTTAGGGCTTAATGGGTTTGGGGGTGGTGAACAGGAGCAGAGGGGTTAAACCTGTTAGATGTTGTGTTAGGGCAATGGGATGTAAGGATTTTTTTATTATTATCACTTTTATATATATTTTTTATTTTTTGTATTTTGTTTTTTTAATTGCACTGTTATCAGTGGAGTATGGTTAGAGGTCCTCTGAGGGACCACTTGAACATGTTATAAATGCCAGTGATGTCATAATGACATCACTTAGCTCACTTCATTGTTTTTTATTATTAGTATTTATTGTATTATTTTAGTGATTTTTATTTTTAATTGTTAAAAAAAATCACTAACAGTTTTTTTTTTTCTTTTCATTCGTATTTCAGCATGTGAGAAAAGTGAGAAACATGGTTTCTCCATGCAAGTCTATCACAGTGTCTGTGATCAGTGCCTCATTGGAGCGATCGGATATCCCAGCAGGGTCTAGACAGAACCTGCAGGGGATATCCTGTCATCAGATGACCTTCCAGATGACGTCGGCAGTGACGCGACCCAGAAGGGAACTGCAAAAGTTTTCTTGCGCTCACACCGGCAGCTGTTACAGCAGATCTAGAAGCAGAAAGCCAGCGATGCTGGTTTCTGCTGACAGGGGGAGTGCAGGCTGTGAAACAAAAGCCTGATCTCCCGTGTCACAGGAGGGATGTGTCCCTGCCGCTGCAAGAAGGTCAGGATGTACGGTACGCCCATAAGGGTTTCTTGAGATGTGTTTTGTGGACGTACCAGTACATCCATAGGGGACTGAAGGGGTTAAGATGTATTCTACTTGATATTGCAGTAACATACGCTATGTGATATTAAGAAAACAGGTTTTCTATATAAGACAGAGTTACTACGAGCCATTAAAATGTACATCAATCGCATGTTAGACACATTGGCTTACACTGGCTCCAGTGGCGTCTCTAGCTTTCATATTTAGGGGGGGCACATGGGGGGCAGGGACCAAAGTAGGGGGGGCCAATTATAAAATGCTACACATACAATAGATAGATAGATAGATATGCATTAGATATCCATTTTGAACTACATAATATGTGCTTATCTCTTCGAAGTAAAGACCTTGATTGAAATATGATTTCAAAATAACAGCTGAACTGGCCGATATTTTTCATTCTTTAATATTAGACCTTGCTGCGAATATATACATTAGTATTTAATATCAGACCCTGCTATATATATATCTGATTTGGTGATATATTGGTGGCATTTAAATTCTTGCATAGGGTGTATATGTTGTATTGTAAAAAAAAATATATATATTTTCATTTTTACCAGCGAATATATAAAAACATTTCAAAATGTCCGTGAGAAAAAGTGATTTCAGTGTTAAAATCTTGTGCACATCTTGTTAGCACCAAGGGCAGTTGTGATTGTACTGGTAGTGGTGGTTTTATTCTGTACTTCACCATAAAATAGTTTGCAAGCTGTAGCTGGATACTGACCACTCAGTGAGTCCTTGGTTGTATTTGTGACTAGAACGCTGACTGTGGTAGGGAGTGGACAAGATGTTAGCCTGGAGCTACCACTACCATAAGCACTGGCAGCACTTTCCAGAGCTAAGATGGGCAGCAAGCAGTGGCACTGTCAGATGAAAGCAGCAGATCTGTTTTTTTTTTGCCCCAGAAGATACTGAGGAAGAAGAACTTTCTGGTCCCAATAAAGTAGAAGATCCTTTTCCACTTGGGCAGAAGGTGGAGTAAGGTCTACTCCTGCTGCAAGAGTAGACCTTACTTCACCTTCTGCCCAGGTGGAAAAGGATGTGGTCATCTTTGATGACAATGTTGATAACGACAATGACCTGAATGTAGATTATGAACCAGGCTTAATAGTCATTATATACACATCTTCCAGTTTCTCTGTTGAATATGTTCCTCCTTCCACTGTGCAGAAGCAACAGTGTACCTATACCACGGGTTACTGTTCATGCACTGGCAGCACTACCATCACTATGTCACAAATACAATTATGGAACAAAATACAACTTCTACCTCCTCTGGTGGGCAATGTCATAAATAATTGTGGGAGCATTTTGGATCTGTGGCAGGGGTAAGGTGAAAGGACATTTTACCAATTCCGGAATGAATCAATACCTACATACACACCACAGTGCAGCACTGCTACAGGGGGAAACTGAAGGCATTGGCGACAACAGCAAACCCAATACAGCTACAACCAGCAGCTGCAAAGAGCATGGTGAGGCCTCAGCTTCTTGAACAGTGTGGCTGATTCCCAGAGACAAATGGGGCACAGACATCCACTGCACCAGGCTACCTTAGAACACTTTGGGGCTTTCCTTTCAAGGGGCGTGTCAAAGCAGCAGTCAAATAAGGTGACACAACTACTTAGTCAGCTTATCGCTTTTGGAGCAACATACTCAAGCACCAGAGAACATAGCTTTCCCCACACCTGGTTGAGCAGATGTCTTTCTTGAAAGTCAATCATCCCAAATTAGGCTACCCAGCACTCAACATTCAAACTGGTGAGAGGTCTAGTGCTGCTGCTCTGTCTCCTTTCTTACTCCGAGGGATACTTTTTTAGTTAACCCCTAAATGACAATACTGTTTCTTACTCGTAGTATATTGTGGGACAATGGCTCTTTTAACATTTTTCAGTGTTGCTGTTTAGCTGTGATTTTCTTCTTTCTCATTTCGTGCTCCCACACATATTATATATTGTTTTTTTCAGGACAAACATGACTTTCTTTAGATACCATTATTTTTATCATATCATCTAAATTACTATTAAAAAATATGGTGATTTTTTGTTAAAAAATTACCTTTTCTCACTTAAAATACTTTTACTCATCTGCAAAAACTAATGAAAAAAACCTGCTAAATAGATTCTACTATTTGTCCCGAGTTTAGAAATACTCAATGTTTTTATGTTTTGTTGTTTTTTTTCTGCACATTGTGGGGCAATAAGTACCAGTAGCGTTTTGCTATTTCAAAACCATTTGTTCCCCAAAGCTGCTCATTTTGTCCAATGTGCTATTTCAGGTATCTTTGAAGCCAGCCAATGAAATTCACCCCATTGAACCATATATTTTTAAAACTAGACAGCCCAAGGTATTTCAAGTGCTGGTATTTTAACCATTTCCATGCTCTAGTTCTACCATCAGCCTTTGTCAACTTTATGGTAGTAAATTCTTTTTTTTTTTTTTTTTTTTTTTTTCCCCCCACACACTTTGTACTCCAGGTATAAATTTACTGCACCTGGTATATGTCACTGTCAAACACCACCCCAATATGTGTTCAGCAACATCTCTTGAGTGCAGTGATACCCCACATGCATGGGTTTGTTAGATTGTTCGGGGACTAAAAGGCCCTTTTTGGGAGGTATGCATTTTTCAAATTGGAATTTTGACATGTCAGAAAGTCTGCCCACATATCCTATTTCAGGTATCTTTGAAGCCGGCCATTACAATTTAACCCATCAAACCAAATATTTTTGAAAACTACACACCCCAAGGTATTTGAAATGCTGGTATTTTAACATTTTTCCATGCACTAATTTTACTTTATGGTATTACTTTTTTTTTTTGTATTTTTTTCACAATTTAACACTCCTGGTATATATCCATGTCAAACAACACCCCAATATGTGTTCAGTAACATCTCCTGAGCTCAGCGATACCCCACATGCATGGATTTGTTGGGTTATTTGGGAGGTAAAAGGCCACGTATTTTCCGCCATTTAGACATCTGGTCCTACTGCCCCCATGTCCCATATTTGGGACATCTTTGAAGCCGGCCAATTCAATTTACCCCATCAAATTATACATTTTTTAAAAGTAGACGCCCTATGGGCATTTATAATGCCAATATTTGAACTCTTTCCATGCGGGAATTTTTGTGAAGATAAAGAATGGTAGGACTTGCTCATAAAAAAACGTATTTATTTTTTTTTTGGTGACAGTGGGGACGTTACCATTTTTGAACATTAATTTTAAATTTAAATTTTTTTTTTTACTAATCACACTGGGCTCCATTGACCTTGCATGGTTGGATGCAGTACCTGCATTAAACCTGCAGGAGGAGGTGAACTCATTCAGTTTTCTGAATTTACATGATGGCACTTGTGGCTGCTCTTCGGAGCAATCAGAAGGCAATTGGGGTGAGGGGGCTGTGTTGCTACATGCCTCGATATCAGGCTTTGTAAAGACAAAGCCTGATATCGAGGCATGTAGCAACACAACCCCTCACTGTAAGCCCGTGCATGTACGGGCTTTGTCGTTAAGGGGTTAAATTCTATCCTGCTCCACAGGGCTGCATGTGCTTATCATCTGCCAGTGTCTGCCTGCCCAAGCCCAGTGCTCTACTACTACTTCTGCACTTCTTTCACCATCCTTACTCTGGGGAACATTTTTTTTTTTAAAACAAAAATTCTATAACGGAAGGTACAGACGGTGTAAGGGACCTCCCCCTTTGAGGACGCTCTCTAAATGCCGTTCAGAATCAAAAAAGGCACAGCCGCAAAGTGAAATTTGTTGCCCAAAAATTAAACAAGAATTTTGTCCGCGATTTTGCTCACCCTGCTCAACTATAGGGGAATGCATTATCTATAAAAATAAAAAGTTGTCTGCAAACAAAAAACTAAATTCTAAAAATATATTTTCTTTCCCTTCCAAAAAACTAAGGGAAGATTTTTTAAAAAAAAATCTATAATGCTCTTTAATCTTTCCACTGTAAGTGGTTGTGCTGATCACAATGTGATCTTTTCGGAGAAGCGGTGAGAGAAGATATAGGGAAGCAATAGGGACGAGGAAATGTTGTATAAGTTGCTGGCTCTTTGGTACAGGCCCCCAACAGTGGCGACGCATTATAACCCTGCTTTTGTGGACGCATGTTGCTCCGGGCGCCTTGCTACACCTGTGGTGGCATTGCATCTCATGGTATGTCTTATGTTGTGTGTCCAGTGAGCGTCCACTTGGTGACCAGTGAAGGCATTGATTCCCTTGCGTTGGGGCGACTCAGCCCCTCCTTCATTGTAGGAGCGGGTCCAGCGGGTTTGAACGGAAGCGGATTCTGGAGGAATTGATACACTGACACGACCGGCACCACTGAACCTGGTTCCCCTGGCTGGAGTCTCTCTCCAGCTCTCGATCCAGACCCTTGTGGGAGTAGAGTGGGCGGTGAATGAGAGGTTTCCCCCAGCTTGTCCTGCATTTCCCCTTCTCTCAGCTTCCCCCCCTTTTGCTGTTGATTTACCCACAACGCGATCTCTTAATTTAAGGTCATTTGAGCAGGGCATAGACTACCTCTGCTGGCGCTTGGTTATAAACACCCGGTGTAAGTGCCACAGCAGCTGAGGTTACCAGACAGGAGGATCCAGGTCCCCCTACTGCTACAAAAAACATATTCCTGCTAACATTTGACACCTTCATGGATATGGCATTTGTCAAATTGTTTTATAGCCCCTCTAACCAGGGAGTAAATTTATTGAAGATGCCCTGGCTGAACTGTATATCTAGTCTGTTAGTCTAGCTAATTTACTGCTATAAATGCTTGAAAATGCTCTACTCTTCCAAGGGGGTGGGTTAGAAGAATTTAGCCAGAGTGCTCCCTTTTAACATACACCTATCAGCGATTACATTATGACCACCTATCCAGTATTGAGTTGCTCCCACTTCCGCCAGCAAAACAGCCCTTACCCATCGTGGAATGGGCGCCACTAGTACTTTGAAGGTGTGCTGTGTTAGCCAACACCAAGATGTTAACAGATCTAAGCTGTAAGGTGGGCTTCTATAGATGCATTCCAATGCCACATGTTCTCCAAGCAAACAAAACACACCCACATAACGTAAAACAAAACATGATTCAGCACATTATCCCATCGCTCCATAGTCCAGTTATGTTCGCATACCCATTATAGGTGCCTTTTGGGATCAGGACAGGGATCACCATGGGCACCCCAACTGGTCTGCAGCTACACAGCCCCATATGCAACAAACTGAGATACACTGTGTGTTCCAACATCTATGAGAGCAAGCCTCAACCTTTCCAGTAATCTGAACACAGGCCAGCCTTCACCTACTCCAGTGATAGTGAACCGATGGGTGCCACAACGTGCATACAAAGTCCTCAGTACTGGCACTCGCTGAGGTTGCCGACACACCAGCTACTTGTTTGGATTGCGTTCTGGTGAGCGGCTTGAAGGTGGGACACACACACACTTTACTTTTAGTAATGTTGCTAAAAAGTTTAGTAATTTAAAGTTCTTGATCCTCGTGCAGGAGAGTTGGCAGATAATGCAGGACAATTACTGCGAATTGTTAGGCTCCATTTTTGTTACACACCGATATCATTTCAGTGCAAACGTGAACGTTATTTAATAAAATCCTTTTCACAAATAGACCCTCTTCACATGTGTTTTTCAGCTTGGGCAGATTGATGGGTCAAACAGTTATCTGCTGACACATTCTATGCTTATAAAAACAAAGCAAATTTATACAGGCAAATTGAGGAACATGTTTAATATGCATTGTTAGAACTTTGAGGTCTGCAACTTTGTTTTATGAAAAATATACATATATATAAATAAAAAAAAACCGGGCACGCTGGCTCAAAAACGTTAGCCACCAGAGACCTGCTCCAGTGAGCCTTGGTCACCAATCACCCGTTCTACACGTTTTAGTTACCGACCACAGCAGACCCAGAACACACCACAAGAGATGCTCTGACCCAGTGTTCTACCCAATTCGGCCTGTCAGTCACTCAGACTTATGTTTGTCAATGTTGATGTGTTAGAAGCAGGAAAGAATGGCCAAAGTGGTCACTTGCTGCCTAATACATCCCACTCACTGACAGGTGCCATGATAATCTTTGACTGCTCCCAGGTGACATAAATCAGACGATGTTATGACTTTTCAGAGTGTATCCACCCAGAGGGCATGAGAGGAAAATAACACCCAACCACACAACACTTCGAAAGGACTTTTTTACTATCCATTTTTCATGAACAATAGTTACAATTTCCTTTAAGACCATTCAGTTGTTGTTCCAACCCACTCAGATGCCTGAGCAGTTGGGGCAGCAGACCAGTCATCTGTGCTTGCTGGTTGGGAACTCCAGTCCTCTGCTGTAGAAATTGGAGATTAAAACGTTAGAGACTTGCACATATTAGTTATTAGGAACAAATTCAGTGACTAAATCCCTTCAGCAGGGCACAAATATGCCAGATATTAAAGCTCTAATAAAAATCACTTTCTGGGAAATAATCAGAAAAGCTGGTGTACTTGTTGCCCTGAGGTACAGAGCTGGAAAGTCACAAATAACTAAAATAGAAATGCTAGTCATTGAAACAGTTATGTAAAATCTGTTCCTCACCTTGAGGTTTTGGAGCAGCTTGAATGTCTGCACGTTCTGAAAATGGAAAAAAAAAAAAAGTAAAATAAAAACCAAAATCAATAAGTGGGCCCCTCAGTCTTTTAGAGCACTGCAGTGTGGCAGTCTCACCTGGCGCAAACTGCTGAATAGGCACAGATGGAACCTGTACGCCCTCCGACCAATCCGTAACCTCTGCCGGTGGAAAATCTGGGACGGGTGCAGTCCATTCACCTTGGTACTCTTCTTTTGTAGCAGCCTTCTCTGCTGCAGCTTGTTCCTCTTTATCAATCTGAAAGCAGCAGAAATTGATCACAAGCCAGCAGTTTAACACCCCCTCAGGTCTCATGGAAACCAATTTCAGATTGAAAGGTTAATCCGTTTCACACAAGCTACAGCCTCCTGTGACTGCTGAAAATCAGTAAAGTAGACCAAAACTAACCTCATCAGGATCCCTGTAGAAGTACAAGTCAGGCATAACCTCCCATGGGTGTTCACGAGAAATTGTACCCCTCATACGCAGGACCTCACGAGCCAACATCCACCACATGAGACCAACGGAGTGTGCACCCTAAAGAAGCAATGCCAAATATATCGTGTGTAAGTAAAAGACTCAAAGATGTGAAAGGCTGTGGCAAAGTTACTATCCAACACCACTCACTGCAGCATTAGGGCTACTTGTGGCGTTGGCGAAAAACCTGCCATATCACTGTAGCACACATCCTACACTCAGGAGTTCACAGACCAGATTGGTCTCAACTCAAGAGTTCTAACTGTGTGCAAAGCAACCCAGTGTTATCCAATCACATAACAGATAAGTGCCTCTTTGTGATCAGAGGTCTGTAATAATATGGCACATAAAATCCAGAAGCAGGAATGACTATTGCAACAAAACCCATTTTTCTTCCTTACAGCGATGTGTCAAAAAGTGAAATGACTGATCACTCTGGTCATTAGTATTTTGCTTGGTTAGTTGATCATATAATAACTTAAACACTTGGCAGTCTCCAATTTCATCGACTGAAGTGCCACAACATGGAAGGGGGTATTGCAAACAATGTTACCAAGTACCTCTGTCTGCACTTTGTAGTTTGCAGTCTTGGCAGAAGGGATTTGACAATAGAAATCCCTTAACCCCAAATAAGAGTCTGGGCCATTGCATAGTAACATTTTTCACACTAGAAGGTTTTCAGCAAGCAAAACAGACAGTCAACTGACAACTCCATGACTAGCTTTAAACAAATTAGTTCATAACCAGACCCCAAGCTAAATTATGAATTATAGGATGTGTCACTTTCTTGCTATGGCATCTGAAGCAAGACAATCCTTACCTTGTTGTTACAAGGAATAGCAATATCCACATAGCGCAGGGGTGAATCTGTATTGCACAACGCAATGGTGGGAATGTTGACATACGATGCCTCAGTTAAGGGTTGGTGGTCAGCCCTAGGATCAGTCACCACTAACAGCCGTGGCTCACGAAAAGCAGCTTGGATCTGGTTGGTGAATGTACCAGGTGTGAAACGCCCAGCAATTGGTGTGGCACCACACGCAGATGCAAACTTCAGCACTGCACGCTGCAGGGAAGAGAGAAGTTGCAATGAAACAGTTCTTCCAGGTAGTAATGTCTAATTTCAATCTGCAAACAAAAACTGTAGCAAAGATCACTATCAAACTCCGATCATTGAGCATGGGCTCTGACGGTGTTAGCGAAAATCCTGCTTTTGATTTAATGTAGCACACTTCCGACACTCAAGAGTTCACCAAGCCATAATATACAGCTGAAGCTCTGAGCTTTAACAGTGTGCATGACTAGGTATCCCATTTAGTTATGCTATGGAAAGGCACAACACAGAAGTAGGTGGTGTGATTATATAGATTTGTGTACACTAATTAGTTGAGCCAACTTTCAGTTTATAGCATCCAAATATACCACCATTGTTAAATGTAGAGCATGACAAGGATTTATAATACTAGACACATTTTAACATTCATATTAGCACAGGATACCAAGCAATGTTAAAGACAAAGCCCCCAAAAACATAGGGTCAAGATTGGTGAAGAGGGTGTCCAGCAGACATTCAACACTTAAAATGTTTAATTTGATAACCAACGTTGCATACAGTTAACTAGTAATTACTTGACCAGTGTTCCTTGAAGAAATGACACAAACATCAGCAGGGTTCTCAATGGCTACGATGGCACGAGCTGCAAGTAGCAACTTCTCCCATGTGCGCTTTAGGTTTATTATGTAAATACCTAAAAAGAAAACAGCCATGTTAAACGGAAAAACCTGGCACAGGTAAAAAAAAAAAAATTGTGTGGGGCTCAGGAGGGTTTGTATTGTCCAGATCGTGAATAGACAGCCTAATCTCCCATGTAGCTGCAGGAGGATTTCCCTGCAACAAAGTTGTGACTTACAGGTGCTTCCTAATTGACTTCTTTGCATAGCTTTTTAAGAACATACTGATACAGCCAGTCATGGAGGTACATTAGCCATAAGCCCTTTATTTGAAAATAACCATCATATGCATTACTCCATTCTCCCCTGCAAACGCATTATGGAATGCATGTGAAATTTCCCTGATCCTTGGCTTGCACGCCATTGCCTGAATGCCGTTTACACTGCCAGCTCTGTACAGGGCATGCAAGAGCTCCAGAAGGTTTAATGAGACTCGACACATGTGCAGCACTAATTCACATTAATTCAAATGCGAACACTTTCCAGCCAGTAACTTGATTGGGGCTGCACAGGGAAAGCACATATCTTTCCAGCATATCAGAATATCATTTAAGCATTCATGTCCTACAATGTCACTATTGACAGGTAGGAAAAAAAAGATTAAAGTGCACTTGTGCGTGTGTAAACGAGATGTCACTTTATAGGTCTTTTTTTACCTTTGCCTCTTATCCATAGTAACAAAAATCATTTATATTTGCTACAAGTTTGGCGAACATAACACAAGTGTTCTTACATGCAGTGGATCCTGTTACCCACTTTAAAGCCAACCGTACACTCACCATCACTTTTTCTCTTGTAGATGTATTGCTCCATTTGGAAGTCGAGGTTTGTGCCACCCAAATGAGTTCCTGCAGCCAGGAATTTGAGGACATCTTCCTCCTTCATCTGAAGGACTTCAAGACCTCCGGACATTGTTAATTACCCCCTTTTAAGCAACGATGGGGAACCTGAGAAAACATAATTGCGCATAATTGAGGCATAATGAGCAGCTTTAAGCAATTTTAAGTACTCACAGGTCGCCATACTTTGCTAGGGCTAAAACTGTGCAATGAACACCACTACAGTTAATATTTGAACATGCGCTACACGTGGCTCCTGGTGGCATATTCGTATATAAACAAAGTGCCACTAGTATGAAGGGTACATTACCACTGGTTAACACAATGATATAACAGAAAATTCGAAACACGTTTAAATTATCGCTTCAGGCCATGCGAGGCTCCATGTTTAATATATAGGAATAACTCAATTCTGACCCACCGGTAGACGTGATTATCTGCGGATGACATTTTACAAGAACTCCGATAAACACCATCGACTTCCACAAACCCGCTCACGCGAACTTACAGCGTTGTATGGGCACGTGACTTACCCCTAAAGCGAATAGGCGCAAGAAGCCTGAAACGTTTAACACGACTCTAAACACATTGTGAAAGAACATCATTCCCCTCCACCAACCCTTTACTTGACATATCAAAGGAGGTTTTATAATTTAATGTGACCTCCTTCACATGGGCAGTGTTTGAATTTAGTAAGTTAACAAGCGCCAAGTTATAACATTCAGCTTGGATAACAGTAACGACCAATGTGCTACGAGTATGAGGCTTCCACAGCAGACCGCGGCCATTTCGAATAATCCATCCGAACACATTTAATGTTAACTAGGGCAGACGTTAATCGTTAGCGTAATATTACCAAAGTAAACGCACTTCAGATAAGCCATAGGGCCGAAAGAAGGCGTTCACGGAGGTGAACCGTTGCTAAATTTTATGGCTTTAAAACTCAACTCATGCACGCACAAGAGTTGTTGTCTAGTGGTGAGTATTTAACGCAATTAACAAAACTCCAAAACACTCACTGAACACAAAGCCGTATGGAGATCCTGCCTCGGCAGCTTGAGCAAAAGAGAACGTGAAATGGCAGCGATTCCTATAAGTATACTACTAATTGACCAATCACTTACAGTGTTGTACACCTATGCCTTACGGTGTCCAATGAAAAAACGCTTTACTCCCAAAAAGAAGGCAGGGCTCCAGCCATATTGGTACTCCAGGAAAGGGGTGACGTACCGATTGCCATCTTCTTACGTCGTTTTATACGTCTGATGCGGGCCTTTGTACAACGGCAGGTTATATATATAATATAGCGAAACCTGAGTCGCAGTAATATGGTGTTCGTTGATTTCCGTAGCATACTGAGTGCTGTTGTGTATAAAGGTATAAAGTTGTGCCGTCTTAGGCATAGAAAGAGAGTAAGCATTTTTTATAAAGATGATACCGTTATTGTCTGACGTATAATGGATTGCAAGCAAATTTATTGTTATGTAGGTGGTGTCCCTCCATGTTAAACCTTTAAAACGAACGGTCTCATATTCCCTGAGGTTATTGTCCCAAAGAGTAATGTGTTCACAGAGCCAAGTAAATTGCACACACATACCTCCCAACATTTCAAAATGTGAAAGAGGGACGCTTTGTTTAAAATCGCTCTAGCTGAACTCATCAATACAATTGCACTTTACAATGCTGCCCTTGCATCGCTACTTAAAACACACTACATTTTTGTCAGCACAGTCATACATATTAACCCCTTGGCTGCTAAGCCATTTCCCACCCTGGTGCTAAGCTGGTTTTCGGCATTTTGGTGCATCTCACGTTTAAACGTGTTTCAAAGTCAATTTCTTGGGAATAAACCATACAAACCATATATTGTTTTTTTCAGCACACCCTGCAGATTCCAAATATACCATTTTTATATGTGTACGTCTCATTAGGTTTGCAAAATACAGCCAAAAATGGGAAAAAAGTGTAATTTTTCACTTCCAACTCAATAAAAACTAGTTTGTAATGTTATTTTTCTAAACCCTAATATCAAAAGCTGTGTTGCTAAATATTTGTAGTAGGTAACCGGTCTAAAATAAACAGACATTGAGAACAGTAGACTGTGTTTTTCTAATATTTTATTGCTAAAAGTTACATTTACTAGACTATCACAAAATACATCTTTAAATTTAATGCATGGCCGCCGTCTATTAAACAGCTCTAGCTGCCCGGGATGTTAAAATATGCCACAAAAACTATATATTTTTAGAAACTACACCCCCAGCCGCAGCAAATGAGGTCTTATTTGTATTTGTATCACAAATCTGCCGTGCACAACAAATAAGTGAATATCACACTAATAAAAATAAAAAAAAATAAAATTAAAAGCGACAACTTCATTTATGTCTTGCGCACTCCAGGTTTGTCCTAGAAACACATGCACCCCCTCATTTGATGCGCCAAGAGGTGTAGTTTCTGAAAATATATACTTTACGTACCATAATTTAACTTCCCAGCTGCCTAGAGCTGTCTAATTGCAGGCATCACCCCTAAATGTTTTAAGACAATTTTTTAACAAGATTCTCCAATCTGCCATATCTGAAGTTAAAGTGGTCTAGACATCTGGGAAGTTAAATTAGGGTACATAAAGTACACATTTCAAGAAACTACACCTCTTGGAGCTTCAAATGGGGGGTTACATGTATTTCTAGGACAAAAGTTGAGTTCACAAATAACGATGGAATGTGTCGCTTTGGCTAGAAAATATGTTTTTTCTAACCATAGCGACATGTTCATTTGTGTCTTGCGCACACCAGGTTTGTACTAGAAACACATGCAGCCCCTCATTTGATGCGCCAAGGGGTGTAGTTTTTGAAAATATGTACTTTTTGTGCCATAATTTAACTTCTTACGTGAGCAGTAATGCCACGTCAAGGCTACAACCCTATTTACTGACCATTCACACGCTTTTCATATCTCCATTCACTCGCAGAAGCACACACCATACTTTCCATACATTCACTCACAGAAGCACACACACCATTCTTTCCCCTTACAATCCCAAAGAAATGATCGTCAAGGGAGAAAAAAAAATCACTTTTACAGCAAAAATAAGTTTTGCAGTAAAAATGCAAGGGGCTCCAGGGATGACATGGTTAACTTATGTACTACAGGCTAAATGGCTGATTTTAATAATATTTGCAGTTCATCATTATTTAACCCCATGATCAAAGGGATCATGGGGTTAAAATTTAGTATCGGCCATTTTTAAAAAGGGAATGTGACTTTTTATAGCTATATGATCACTGTGGTAACATTGGCTACCACAGTGATCATTTAGCTAGAATACTTAAACTTTTTTTTTTTTAAAGTTAAACCAGTTTATGTTTAGATAATTTAATTTGGGGGTCTCTAGGCAATTTTGATCTTTATTTATCTGCCTTTAGAGACCCCCAAATCATTTATTTTACTTTTTTTGTACATTTTTATTTTTTTTACTTAATATTTTTTATTCTTTTTTTACAAGCAGTATACCGTTGGAAAGGTGAGGCGATTACCTTTCCAACGGTATATGTTGGGGGTCTGTAGCTGCTTAGATGCCTGAGATACAGGCATCTAAGCAGCATGCCCCCATACCGCTTTAACTGACAATTGTCAGTTTTAAATAAAGTTGCGCGGTGACGTCATCGCGTCATTACGCGCGACGTCACCGGCCGGATCGGGTGGTCCCAGTGATGCCCTTCAGGTTGAGGGGCAGATCGCCGGGATAGGGGATGATGGGGGTCCACAGACCCCCATCAAGGTAAGATAGTGCTAGCGACGGCATGGTGCCGTCGTTAGCACCTGACTGGGACTGCTAGCGACGGCACCATGCCGTCGTTAGCAGTCAAGGGGTTAAAAATAAAGAACACGCCGAATTCCCATGATGCTCAGCCGGACATACTACTTCCATGATGCTGGCTGAGCATGATGGGAAGTGCAGTTAACAGTAGATGTTAGCTGTGAATTACAATTCCCATGATGCCCAGCCAGTCAGGTGTCCACATGACTAGACATCATGGGAGTTTAAATTCACAACTAACACCAGTCATATCATCTGCTGTTAACTACAGTTTACATGAAGCTCAGCCAGACATACTGCTTCCATGATGCTGGCTGAGCATCATGGTTAGTGCAGTCAACAGTTAAGCTGCAGATGCTAGCTGTGAACTACAATTCCTATGATTCTCAGCCAGCCAGGTGTCCACCATAATGCTGACTGAGTATCATTGGAAGAGTAGTCAACAACAGCAGAGATTTTTTACACACACCTGCCCATAAACACACACATATACACATACACTGCCCTTACACACACACCTCTCCATACACGCTGCCATTACACACACCTACCCATAAACATACATATACACGTACAGTGCCCTTACACAAACACATATACACATACACTGTCCTTACACACACATATATACATATACTGCCTTTACATGCCACTGCCTTTACATACATATACACTGCCCTTACACAAAGCTTAAAAATACCTATGCTGCTTTTACACACACCTGTCCATACACAAGTGACAGACCTCGCACTCACTAATGTTGAGCCGACTAGAGGGAGATTGTGATCTCCCAACTAGTCCTGCAGGCTGCAGCTGCTGATCGGGCGGCTGCGCACCCCCCTGCAGCTGCACCTGAGGTGAGAACAGATCTCGCCTCACCCTACCTCTGCCCCTGGGAGACCCAAAATCGAGACTGTCCCGCCCAAATCGGGACAGTTTGGGGGCATGCACACTATTTGTCCGCCCTTAAGCTTACTAAAGTATAGGAGTCTTAACAAACAGATAGGTACACCAAAGAATATAAGAGTACAAGCTAATAAGCTTGTATGGTTCCCTGGCAAATGTTTGGAATGAGGGAAAACCTACCAAAAAAGGGCTCGTGATAAGTTTGTACACCAGGCTTGTGATGAAGCGCATACCATTTTCTAAAAGGAGAATTAGCACAGTTTTGGGTTATATAGGCAGAAAGAGGGTGATGGAATTGGTTGTCACTTTACAGGTCTCATCTAAGTTATTGTGTACAGTTTAGGAGACCCCACCTTCGGAAGAATATTGAATATTTCTGGAGAAAGTTCAGGGGAGTTGAATAGCTTGCAGGATAAACATCATGAAAAACTAAAGGATCTCAATATATACTTTATTTGCTTGATTATAAGACAAGTTTTTTTCCAGCGCAAAATACCCCTTGTCTTATATTCAAGGTCGTCTTATAATCAGACCCCAAATAGAGACTTGCTATAAGACTAAGATCCAGATCCCCCCACAGCGCTGCAGAGGATCTGTATCCTCCTCTCTGGCAGCCAGTGAATGTCTGTGCAATGCGCGCAGACAACCTCCTCTGCTACACGACGCTTCTGCCGGGGCTTCTATGACGGAGCACCGGAGTGACGTGACCTTCCGGTGCTCAGTCATAGAAGCCCAGACGAAAGTCCTGGGTAGCAGCGGAGGTTTCTGCGCGCATCATGCAGACGTCCACCGGCTGCCCCCAGTAGACATTAGGGAGTCTGGAGCACAGTGGACAAGTCTAGGGATGCATCGGTAAGTGGGAGGTGGGCATATCTGGGGGGCAGAGTGGTAAATAGGGGGTATAAGGCATATCTGGGGGCAGAGTGGCATATATGGGATATAAGGCATATCTGGGGGGGGGCAGAGTAGCAAGCCATGGGGCAGATGTGCATAACCTGGGGCGCAAATAAAAGAAAATAAAAACAAAAAATGCATTTTTCTCAATCATAGTTTTTATAAAATATAAACAAATAGTTTACATGTGAATGGATATTTACTAATAAAACTTTTTTTCCTATAGGATAGTCTTATATTCAGGCTTTTTTTTTTTCTAAATTAATCTTCAAATTTTGGGGGCCGTCTTATAATCAGGGTCGTCTTTTAATCAAGCATTGGAGGAAAGAGAGGATAGATTGGAGGAAAGAGAGAGGGGCGTTGTGATAGAAACGCTTATAGACTTGAATAGATTTAACAAAAGTACAAGAGGGAAGTTTTTTTAATTTCAAATTTGGAGAAATTTTAGAAAACAGTCACTCTAAAACTATAGGGTCAGAACCTTAGATGTAATGTAAAGAAGTTTAGTTTACTAAAAGGATGGTAGAAACGTGGATCAGCCTCCCAGCAAAAGTGGTATACATTAACAAAAAAAAACCCTTAAAAAACCCTCATCTTATATTCGAGAAAATCGATTCAACTAATCGATAATGAAAATGGTTGATAACGATTTTCATTATCGATTATTATAAATTTTATCGATTAGTTGTTGCAGCCCTAACTCAATAGAAGAGTAGTATGGGAAAAAAAGATTTGGGTATGGATACCTGAATAGAAGAATGGCATGAGGCTGAAGAAAACGTGCAAGGGGTCTCTCAGACTGTCTCAGGTGTTCCCTGGGTTCTCTCTTTGTTACAGAGACTGTAGAGGCAGGGATGATTTGCTGCAAATTTAATGGTTCTATTTTAAACCCGCGCAATTATTTGAATTTGTCTTTGACTACCTTAATGACGACAGTATTTATCTGAAGGCCTGAAACGGTTTTCTTAGTATTTCTACCGAAGGATATCCCTTCTCCCACACACAAATGTAATATTTGTTGGCTCATTGTAGTAAACGTGGCCCAGGCTCATCAATGAAACACAATGCCCTGATATGGGGATATTCTTACTATTTTTGATTCCCATACACATATGGACATAATGTTCCATAAACTGATGAATTCTCTAAGTAGGTAGGATAAGGCCATTTAGCTATTGTGGGGTTGTCTGTTAACTTGACATTGTTGTCTCCTTCACTCACATAGTACCCTTTCTCTCCCTAAAATGAGATACATATCCAAATTAATGACATTTTACAGCTGCCACTTTCACTCATTGGCCCATACCCTGTAGATTCTCCTCTTGATTTTGGCTAAGATCAAGTGAGTACCCCATAGAGAAGGAATGCTTGGTCCTCTGGGTTTGAGGCTGAGCTAGCTTGAAGTCCAGAGGGCGCTATGTTTTTTTGTTTTAACCTCTTAACGTCCATTGACGGGTCAGGCACGTCATGGAAAACGTTCACTTAACGATCTATGACATGCCTGACACGTCATGTCATTAAACAATCAACGATCACTTTCTTCGCTTAAGCGGTGTTGCTGTAATGCCTCGATGTCAAGGCATTCAGCAACACTGAGATCTGCATCATGGGCCATGTCTGGCCTCTCCCCGTGGGTGTCAACATCCGCCATACAGTGTATGGTGGCGGACGCCCATTTTAAAAGTTTAGGAGGGGATCAACAATCACCTACTAAACTTCAGTGGTGTTGCTGAAATGCCTCGGCGACACCGAACACTCACCCCAGGATGAGCTGTGACCGTTCCGCACTCAACCACCGCTGCAAGTGATTTTGCCACTCGTCCTTTAAAAAAAATAAAGTTGGAAAAGTTTACCAGAGGGTCTCCAGATCTTCTAGAGAACTCTGGCTCCACTTGAAGGTTGAATACATGTACTGCATTCAACCATGCAAGTCAATGGAGCCCAGCTTTCTTATCAATATGTGATTAGTAAAATATTTTAAAAATAAAAATAAAAAATATGAGAAAAAAAAGTGGTAACTGTGACGGAAGCCTCCATCACTGGGACCACTGGAGAGGCCTGACTGCCAGCCTCCTCCCTATTGACTATGGGCCCTGGGTTTGTAGAGACTTCTGGCTGTACCCCAGCAGTATCATCTCATCACTGTCTGAGGGGATGTTCTCCAGCAGACAGTCAGGATCTGCCACCAGGGAGTGACCACCATTGTTTTAGTCTAATGTATAAATCAATCTCCCCCACCTATTGTATTGTTAATCCCGTTACTGCCCCTGTTGTCTCTGGGAGGCAGAAAATATCTTGTTTTATGTTAATGTGTATTTTGCTGGATATATCCAGCTCTGTGTGTGAGAAATGAAATCAGTCTTCGTTTGGTTTTACCCTACACTGAGTCTCGGCTAGTGACTGGGGAGCCGGGGAAAGTGTGTTGTCCCAGGCTAAGGGAGCACAAGACAGCGGAGGCAGTCGGTCGGACTAGCCAGCTCCATGACAGTAACATTTAAAAATCATTATGCATCAGAGGAACCATCCAGTTCCAGCAAAAAAAAGTCCAAAAAGAATAAAATAAAAAATAAAGTTTATTATTTAGTTTGATGGAATAAATTGAATTGGCCAGCTTCAAAGATTAGGCCCTATTAGGACATGGGGGCAGTAAGACCAGATGTAAAAGTTTTAAGTTTAACAATGTGCACTTCCTAAATGTGGGGTTTTACCTCCCAAACAACCCGACAAACCCATGCATGGGTGGTATCACTCTACTCAGGAGATGTTGCTGAACACATATTGGGGTCTTGTTTGAAAGTGACTTATACCAGGAGCTGTAAATCCATACCTGAAACGCAATTTTAGTGATAAAAAAACACAAAATACATTTTTACCACAAAGTTTGACTAAGGGTGGTAGTAGAATTAGTCCACGAAAAGGGTTAAAATACCAGCATTTGAAATACCTTGAGGTGTCTAGTTTTCAAAAATATATGGTTTGATGGGGTAAATTGCATTGGCCAGCTTCAAAGATACCCGAAATAGCACATGAGGTAGAATGACCAGCTTTGGGAAAAAAATGGTCTTAAAATAGCAAAACGCTACTTGTACTTATTGCCCAATAACTTGCAGAAAAAAGCAAAAAAAAAAAACTCAGGACAAATAGTAGAATCTATTTAGCAGGTTTTTCATTAGCTTTTTGGATGAGTGAAAGATTTTTAGGGTAAAAGTCAGAAAATGTGTTTTTCAATTTATTATTTTTTATGGACAATTAGATAATATGATCAAAACTATGGTATCTGAAGAAAGCCCTTCTTGTCCCGAAAAAAAAAAATATAACTTGCGTGGGTATACTAAATGAGTGAGGAGAAAATTACATCTAAACATGAGCACCGCAAAAGCGTTAAAACACTTGTGGTTTATGCCTTTCTCATCATCGGTTAAGGGTCACAAGGGAGCTTAACCCCATCAATCCCAGGGGTTTTTGGTTCCTCACGTCCCGGAGCAATTTTGCCATTTTGGCGCTATGTCGGTTCAGCGATTATTCTTTTTTTCCTGTGAACAGTGCACCCATGTAAACTATATATTGTTTTTCTAAGGAGAGATAGAGCTTTCTTTTGATACCATAGTTGGATGATTAGCTGAAAATTTAGAATGAGAAATTTAGTAACAACTAGCGAAAATTGGAAAAAAAACCACCTAATTTTTTAAAAATGTTCCCACTGAATCATTATAAAAAGTATAGTAAAGTTGATGGTTTTTTAAAAAAAAATTAGCAGTCTTTGCAGTATATTTTTATTTTCATTTTTTATTTTATTTTGTGTAGTTTTCTATATATATATATTTTTTTTTAAAAAATAAGTCTTAGGGACCTCTTTGAATATGTTTATTAAATAGCCAGTGGATTCACAAGACATCACTTAGCTCACTGTTATTTTTATTATTATTATTTATATTATTATTTTAATGATGTTTTTTATTATTTTTCCTCTTTTTTGTTTTGCGACATGGGAGGAGGGTGAGAGACATGGTATCCCCTGCAGGGGATTTGATATCCTGTCCTCCGATGAACTTCCAGGTTACCTCAGCAGTGACGCAACCCGTAAGGGAATGCCCCACAGGGGACTGAAGGGGTTAAAGAGGATTTAAGGTGTGGGAAAATATTCTGATATCTTATAATGACAGATCATGCTGGTTGGAAACTACTTTAATCAGGGAGCTTGAGTTGTTCACAGATGCAGCTGGGTCTTTCGGATTTTGGGCTTATTTTGAGGGCGCTGGTTGTCAGGTGCATGGCTGGAATCTTGGTGAGCATGGGGCTGCACACATAACGTAACGTTGTTGGAACTCTTCCCTATTATTCTTGCAGTAGAGATATGGGCCGATGAGTTGCGTAATAAGCAAATTTTATTTAGGTGTGATCACTTGGGGTGGAGGACGCTCAACCTGCAGTCCGGTTGTTGCTGCAGTATATTGATAGGCCTTACAGTAAGGTTGATTAGTAGTCCTTAGCAATAGAAAATGGCTGTGTTACCCTTTTTAAGTTAAAAGGTTTTGTATGAAAAGTTTTTTTGTGTAGGGTATAGGCCTAGGGATTTGAGGTACTCAGTGTCTTTTTCTTTATTATGTGCTTGTGCAGGACTTTGGAATCAGTATGTAGTTGTGAATATGAAATATGTCTCTTTCAACTTGCTTTTTTCATCTTTTCGTGGGCCTGTTCCTGGGTGTGACACTTATATGAACTGGTTGGAATTTTAGAAAAAGACGTGATTGCATTAGTTAATTTGTTCTTTTCTTTTGGATACAGCATCCCAACACCGAAAAATTGGGTCAGGGTTTTAAGGTAGTTTTACATTTGGTAAAACAAGTTTGTCAATTTCTTCCTTTTTAGTTCATGAAGCTGGTTCTACATTATCTCAATATCAATTTGAAGCTGTTTTTAGGCAGCATATTTCACGAGGCACTCACAACACCAAACACTCACCCAAGGACACGCTGTGACTGCTCCGGAGAGTGGTCACAACCGCCACTGCGAGTGATTTCGCCAGTCGCAAGATGGCGCCTGCCCTGTAAAAAAAACAACAAAGTTGGAAAAGTCCGCCAGAGGGTCTCCAGACCCTCTAAAGAACTCTGGCTCTACTTGCAGGCTGAATACAGGTACTGCATTCAACCATGCAAGTCAATGGAGCCCAGCTTTCTAATCCCAATGTGATTAGTAAAATAAATTAAAAATAAAAATAATTATAACAATAAGAACAAAATAGTTAAAAAACAGTAAAATGTAAAGATAATTTCCCACTGATGTCACCTTCAAGTTCCAAAACATGGAAAAAAATAATATATATATATATAAACATATATAAATATATTTTTGTGAGCAAGTCCTAAAATTAGTACATAAGCTTAAAACAATTCTCGTATATAAAGAGTTAAAATACTGGCATGTTAAATGCCCATGGGGTGTCTAGTTTTAAAAAAAAATATGATTTAATGGGGTAAATTGAATTGGCCGGGTTCAACAATGTCCCAATTAACACGGGGGGAAAGATGGCAACACATCTAATTTCCAATTAGAAAAATGCACACGTCCCAAATGTGGCCTTTTAGTTCCCAAAAAAACTGACAAACCCACACATGTGGGGTATCGCTGCGCTCAGGAGATGTTGCTGAACACATATCGTGGTGTCGTGTGACAGTGACATATACCAGAGCTGTAAATTCATAACATAAAGTAGGGTGTGTGGGGAAAAATACACAACAAAAATACTACTGCAAACTTTGAAAAAATGCTGGGGTAAAATGTGTGCATGCAAAGAGTTAAAATACCAGCATTTGAAATACCCTGGGGTGTCTAATTGTCAAAAATATATGGTTTTATTGGGCACACTGAAATGGCCAAGCTCAAAGATGTACCAAATAGGACATGGGCAGTGGATCACCAAATGCCAAAGTTCAACATTGAAAAATGCGCATGCCCCTGTTATGGTCTAGCTGCTTTTCTGTTGCATTGCTGGCTTGGCTGCTTGGCTGGGTTGCCATGGCTACACTCCTGTCACTCCTGTGACTCAGCCCATTGTCCAGCCCACAGCCAGCCCCTTTTGGCTATTTAAGCAGCTAAACCTCACTTCCTCCTTGCCCTTGTGTTGTTTCTGGCTGCAAGTGCTATCGCTGTGTTCCTGAATTCCTGTGTATGACCTGGCTTTCTCTGACGTCCCTCCTGGCTCCTGATTCCTGGCTTGTTCCTGACTTCGCTGATCTCTGTATTCCTGACCCCGGCTTGTCTGAGTACCCGTCTTGGTTCCTGACCCCGGCTTGTCTTTTGGTATATGCTTTTGGATCACGATTTGGCTTTGTTCACTATTGTCATTACAATAAAGGTGATTGCATTTTACGTTTTGTGTCCGTCTGGTTCCTGGTCCCTAACATTACACAAGGGCCATGAACCCAGAAGGGGCAGGCAATCCACCAAATGTTTTTACCAGGCTGGACCAGGTAGACCAGCGCATGGACCAATTTGCGTTAGCTCTCCAGACCTTGTTGCTCCGTACTGCACATCTGGTTCTGCCAGCTCAGGTCCCCACGGCACAGGCTGCCTCTATACCTGCTGCTGCTTCCGCTCCGTCTGCCACTGGGGATTTTAATACTGCCAGAGGCTTGACAGGGTCCGCCCCGCTTCCAGAGCGTTATGGGGGCGACCCTAATTTGTGCAGAGGTTTCCTGAACCAGGTCAGTATCTATCTGGAGATGTTACCTCAGGCCTTTCCGTCTGACAGGAGTAAGGTGGGCCTCGTGATTTCTTTACTCTCAGACAGGGCCTTGGCATGGGCAAATCCCCTTTGGGAGACACAGAAACCTTTAGTACACAATTACCCTGAGTTTGTTGCGTCTCTAAAACGGGTATTTGATGTACGCTCTGCCTCGGCTGCCAAACGATTAATGTCCATTCGGCAGGGTACAAGGACGGTTTCGGACTATGCTATTGAGTTTCGTACCCTGGCCGCTGAGGTTGGTTGGAATAATGAGGCTCTCGTGGCTGCTTTTTCTAATGGGCTCTCGGTTATACTTAAGGATGAGATTGCGGCCCGGGACCTTCCCAGTGATTTGGAGGAATTGGTCTCTTTTTGTATCCTTATTGACTCACGAATCCGTGAGAGACCATCCTTCCGGGAGTGCCTGCGGAGGCCTCCTATACGTTTAGCCCCAAGCTTTTCATCCCCACCCGTGCCTCCCTCTCCTCCCATGCCTCCTGGTCTCGACACTTCGGGCGTTGTGAAACCCATGCACCTTGGATTTACCCGTCTCTCGGTTGAGGAGAGGGCCTTTAGGAGGAGGGAGGGTCTCTGTCTTTACTGTGGTAAAGCAGGGCACCTGCTGCGAACTTGCCCTACACGTCCGGGAAAACGCCTGCACCTAAGGCTCCAGAGGGGACAGTCCTTAGGTGGCGTCTCGGCGTCCCCAGATATCCTGAAGGATAAACCTTTAGTCTCGGTGGGTCTGACTTGGGGCAAGATTTCTGTCATTTCAGAAGCACTCATTGACTCGGGGGCAGCGGGCCTTTTTATTGACAGCACCTTTGCTCAGAAGCACTCTATTCCGTTGCAGCTTTGGACTGCTCCACTTGCCATTGAGGCGATCAATGGCAGACCGTTACAGCCCCCGCAGGTCACCCATGAAACCGCTCCTTTGTCTATGGCTGTTGGGGCTCTCCATCATGAAATTATTCAACTCCAGGTGATACACTCTCCTCATTATCCTGTGGTTTTAGGATATCCATGGTTGCGCAAACATAATCCAGTGTTTGATTGGGTAAGGGCCGAAGTCTTGGCATGGTCTCCTAATTGTTCCAAAACATGCCTAGGGAGAGTGGTGAAGGTGCTAACCACTTCTCCGGTCTCTTCCTTGCCTGAGGAGTATCAAGAGTTTCGTGATGTATTCGATAAGGGCCGGGCTGGTGAGCTCCCACCTCACCGCCCGTACGATTGCGCCATTGAGCTACAACCTGGTGCCATACCCCCTCGAGGTCGAGTCTACCCATTATCTGTCGCAGAGAATAAGGCCATGGAGGAGTATGTTGCGGATGCGCTGTCCCGGGGCTTCATCCGTAAATCCTCTTCCCCTGCTGGGGCCGGATTCTTTTTTGTGAAAAAGAAGAGCGGCGAACTGAGACCCTGTATAGATTACAGGGGGCTCAACCGTATCACGGTTAAAAATGCCTACCCGATTCCACTCATTACCGAGTTATTCGATCGCTTAAAAGGGTCCAAGGTATTTACAAAGCTCGACCTGCGAGGGGCGTATAACTTAGTAAGGATAAAGGAGGGCCACGAATGGAAAACCGCGTTTAACACCAGGAGCGGGCATTATGAATACCTAGTTATGCCCTTCGGTCTCTGCAATGCCCCCGCTGTTTTCCAGGAATTTATAAATGATGTCCTAAGGGACATGCTCCAACAATGTGTGGTGGTATACCTAGATGATATTTTGATCCATTCCACCTCCATAGAAAGCCACCACACTGATGTAGCCCGAGTCCTACAGAGGTTACGAGAGAATAATCTCTTTTGCAAATTAGAGAAGTGTGAGTTCCACCGCAAGCAGGTCACCTTTCTGGGGTACGTAATTTCTGAGGTCGGTTTTGCTATGGATCCTGAAAAACTCTCGTCTGTTCTCGAGTGGCCACGACCTGTAGGTCTCCGCTCCCTTCAACGGTTCCTCGGTTTCGCTAACTATTATAGGAAATTCATTCAGAATTTTTCCTCTATTGTTAAGCCTCTTACGGACATGACCAAAAAAGATGGCAATGCCTCTCTTTGGTCCCCAGGGGCCATCAAAGCTTTTGAGTCATTGAAGGCCGCTTTTGCCGCAGCTCCTGTTTTGGTACACCCGAAACCCGAACTTCCATTCGTACTTGAGGTCGATGCGTCTGAGACAGGGGTAGGCGCCCTCCTGTCTCAGCGTCCTACTCCCGAGAGCCAGTTGCACCCATGTGGGTACTTCTCTAAGAAGCTAGGTGCTGCGGAATGCAACTATGAGATTGGTGACCGTGAGTTGCTTGCGATAATACTGGCTCTCAAAGAATGGAGGCATTTGCTTGAGGGAACTTCCGTACCAATCCTAATTCTCACGGATCATAAAAATCTCACCTACCTATCCGAGGCTAAACGCTTAACTCCGAGGCAGGCCCGTTGGGCATTATTTTTATCTCGTTTTAATTATGTGGTCTCGTACCTGCCGGGGACCAAAAATGTCCGGGCCGATGCTCTCTCTAGACAGTTCTCGAAAGCTAAAGAGGAGTGTCCTCCAAGTCCGATTATTCCCCCGGACCGAGTACTGGCTACCATACGTACCAGCATAACATCTCCCCTCGGGGACAGAATACGGGCCGCTCAGGTAGATGCACCTGCTGAAACCCCCTCAGGGCGATGTTTTGTACCCGTCAACCTGCGTACCAAGTTACTTTCCACCTATCATAATCCTAAATCAGCAGGGCATCCCGGGAGGAACCAACTTCTCTGGTCGGTTTCCCGTCTCTTCTGGTGGCCAGGAATTAACAAAGATATTGTTGCCTTCGTAGCAGCCTGTCCAGTCTGCGCGCAGACTAAATCACCCCGTCACCTTCCAGTGGGCCTTCTCCAACCCATACCTACTGGTGAGAGGCCATGGTCTCACCTTGCCATGGATTTCATAGTCGACCTTCCGCTGTCTAATGGTAACACAGTTATCCTCATGGTTGTTGACCGTTTTTCTAAAATGATACACTGTATACCATTCAAAAAGCTCCCTTCCGCTAAGGAGTTGGCTACAGTTTTTATCAAGGAGATCTATCGGCTACATGGGGTTCCCAAAGTCATACTTTCTGACCGGGGTACCCAGTTTGTCTCGAGATTTTGGAAGGCCTTCTGTGCGCAACTGGGTATCCAACTCTCCTTCTCCTCGGCCTACCACCCACAATCTAATGGGGCTGCGGAAAGGGCCAATCAGGGCTTGGAGCAATTCCTGCGGTGCTATATCTCGGACCACCAAAATAACTGGTCGGATCTGCTACCCTGGGCGGAATTTGCTCATAATAGTGCTGTCTCGGCCTCTACCCGGTTCTCCCCTTTCATGGTAAATTATGGGTATCAGCCCTCCATGATTCCTGATAATTTCACTTCCCAGGGGATTCCGGCACTGGAGGATCATCTCCAGCAGATCCGTTCCACATGGGTGCAGGTTCAGGAGGCACTTCAACGCTCACAACAGGAGCTCCAGGCTAATCGTAAACGCCTACCCGCGCCTTCCTATCAGGTCGGGGAGAGGGTCTGGTTATCCTCCAGAAATCTCCACCTCCCCGGTATGTGGGGCCTTTCCGTATCCTTCGACGGGTAAACCCTGTGGCCTATGCCCTGGATCTTCCTTCTAACATGCACATCCACAATGTGTTCCATGTCTCACTGTTAAAACCTCTGGTCTGTAATCGTTTTACTACAGTCACTCCTCGCCCCCGTTCGGTGACTGTAGACAAC